>BQNB010101879.1:3474-24375 GCA_026074375.1 Tanacetum coccineum
TATTGTAAACCATATTGTTGGTTATATCATATCTAGATTAGGAATGGTGGAGGGTGTTAGTATATTGGTGAATGGTTCTTTCTCATAGAACCTGTTTTACTTAGCACCGGATAAAAGGTAAGTTAATGTTATGAGGCTTCTCCGCCAGTTAAAGGAGTAATGGTGATTAGTGAATTCAAACTCTCGAGTAGGTGACTCGGGGAATAAAGTAGGGCAAGGAAAGTGTCCTTGTAGCCGAACCGCTATAAAAGAATGTGCCTTATATCCTTTGCATCCTTACTAGTATTATTTATATTCACTTGATAAGCATGTGGTGTGTTAATTATAATCATGAATACATCACATAGTCTAAACATCCTAGTTACGGAAAAGTCAAGGCTTAGTACGTTTTAAGCTTTGTCTTTGGACTATTGCTCAATGTATCCTTGATTTGATTTGAATACGCCCATGTGTTTAGGTACTTGTTGTTATATTGTGACCACTAAATCTATTTCACATTAAATCAATCATTGATGGACAATTAGATATAAAAGATTTTAAATTTTATAAACAAACTTTTTGATACAAGAAATATTTAAGGGAAAACGCATTCACCCCCCCCCCCCCTCTACGTTTTCCATAAGGATGTGGAAACTAATCTCTACTGAGAATTTGGGAAATTTACATCTAAGGATAGTGAATCACTTGAATCATGCTACTCAAGGTTTTACAAGATGATGAATGAGTTAGTTAGGAATTAGTGCATCATTGATAATCATCACGTGAATGTTCAACTCTTACTTAAACTTAAACTAGAATGGCAAAGGTTTGTGACAATTGTCAAGCAAAGTCAAGATTTAAAAAATGTTTCCTACCACAAACTCTTTGACATCTAAAGCAACATCAGAATGAAGTGAATGAGATTTAAACTAAAAGACAAGCAAGGAATGCTAACCCACTTGCACTTGTTGCTGCTACTCAACAACTAGTTTATAATCCTCAGCTAAAACCGACCTACTATACTCAAACATCAACAAACTGGTCACCGGGTGCTACCAGAAGCAAAGGAAAAGAGTTTGATAATGCTCCTTCACCACCTGAGTCAGATCATGAAGCAGTCAGTGATGAAGAAGAGACTCTAAGGGACAAGGAAATTCAGAAATTTATGGCATTCATATCGAAATCCTTCAAGAAGATCTACAAACCTACCAACAACAACCTCAGAACTTCTTCAAACACCAGGAATAAGAATGTTGATAATACTCTATGGCACACCTCGTCTAAGGAGGAAACACGAGGCGTGACGGAGGGATTGATCGTCATAACACATGGTGTCAATATAGAGAACACTAAATGCATTGCAGATAAAAGTGCTACGACGTCCTCCGACAACAAGTGGGTACTTGTGCCGTGACTGGCCGAATCACAACACATAGTCAAAATTATTACAAACCAACTCCCAAACTTGGAGTGATATATGTCTAAAATAATCCAAATACATAACCATAAATAAGTCTCCTAAATGCAAGCTGCCAAAGAATAGATCCTCAAGGGGATACTCTTAAGTTTGCTAAAGGCCTTCTAGACTAGGTATATCACTGAGAATTTCCTTCACCTGAAAATGATACTCGAAAATGTCAACATAAAATTGGTGAGCTCGTAGGTTTAGAGTGTAAACCCAGTTGTTGTACCAGATTTAAGTGGGACAATAGTGCAATACAATCGCAGAGTGCAAGCAGTATAAATTGTATTCCAACAAGAACATAACAATCATATCA
This sequence comes from Tanacetum coccineum, assembly GCA_026074375.1. Taxonomy (NCBI): domain Eukaryota; kingdom Viridiplantae; phylum Streptophyta; class Magnoliopsida; order Asterales; family Asteraceae; genus Tanacetum; species Tanacetum coccineum. The sequence goes on from BQNB010101879.1 coordinate 5,232, forward strand.
TATCCTAACAAGTCAGTCAAACAAAGTCCAATAGTGGCCCAAGCGCTTATAGTTTTCCGAACCTATCGCCTACTAACTGGAGCTACACAGTCGGCTAAGTAGTATTATGAACAAATCCAAATAGCATGCATGAACATATACAACATCATTCACATGCGCAATTATAGGCACATAGCATTGTCCAAAAGCGTAGAAACAATTTAGCACATAAGTAAAACAGTTTGAAAAGATTTGAGTATCATGTTCCCCCAAGGAAAACAGTTTTAAAGTAGGGCTACGAGAACTCACCTTAATCAAGGATGAATAGTAGCTGATATAAGATGATCAAACAACAACGTGCAACGGCGTCCAGTCACGACCTAACAATTAATGTCCGACTCAGAAATATATTTATATAATGTTTACTTAAATTAATGAATATGAGTTTTAAAAGTGTTTTTGTATCAGTGTCTTTAGTATTATTGGTTGTGTGGTGGTTGACAAGTTTGATTCAAAGAAAATATATCGAAATATATATACTAGATATTATATACTTATACTATTTAAGAAAAATAGGCAAGTAAAACAAATAAGAAGTAAATTAATAGACGATAAGCAATTATAATATGTTTTGGCAATTTACTCGGTAAATCCCAAGCCAACTAGATTAAGTGTTTAAATTATAAGTATTAACACGTTTTTTATATCCGAAATAAATAGTAGGAGTTTTATACTTTATTAAATTATAAAATTTATTTTTCGTCTTTTAGTCGATTATTTAAATAATAATATTTTATTATTTCGTCTTTTTGTCGGGTTTTTAAGAAAGTAGGTTCTTGTAAAAATATGTCTAAGTATAATATTTTTATAAAATTTCTGCATGAACCGTTTGTTTATAAATGCTTCCAAGGTCGTAGACCTTATTCCCAAACACTTTTCCTCAAATAATCATTTTTCGACAAGATGCCAAATCCCACGTTTACATTACGTTTTATCAAAAGACATTTTTAAACGACTATTTTAAATATTCCTAAACTATATAAGTATAAATTAAATAAATCGATCGAAACCCGTTTTAAATGTTCAAGTTTACTTGTTTTCCACCCACTTATTGGGCCATAAGGCCCAATGTTAGTCCAAAATCATTAGTCTTAACTTTTAGTCCATAATAGGCCCAATGTCGAGTTTACTAATTAGTCCAAATAACGAAAAGCCCAATATTATCAATAAGCCCAAATATACCAAAGTCAAATAAGCAAAAGTAGTAAGTCGCCAAAATAAGCCGTGTAGCCAAATAAGCCATAAGCCGCGAGCTTAATGGGCTCGTTTTGGGCTATCCGACCCAATGACCACAAATAGCTATCCAACTTCTTAAACCGACACTTTTCGACTAAAATAAGCACTATGAATAAGTTGAAAAATAAGCCGAACGAAGAACCCCAAAAATAAGCCGAAGCTTATTGGGCCTTAGTTGGGTCGTTGGCTTGCATAAGCCCAAACAAACAGTTCCGAAAATATAATAAGCGAATAAGTACTTTTAGTATCGAAATAAGCTAAGACATAAGCCACAAAATAAGCCGAACCCACAAAGGGTACAAATAAGCCGCGACTTATTTGCCCTTCTTAGGCCGAGATCTTACAAGCCCAAAATAGACTACGAATAGCTTATAAATAAGCTATTAAGCTACAAGGTCTTTTTAGTTTCAAAATAAGCCACGAAATAAGCTATAAAAATAGAACAAAAGTTTAAATGACCGAAAACAACTTTTTTTTTGTTTCCTTTTTATTGCCGAAACCAAAATAAGTCATAAAAAGCACTCGTGTGCTTATTATTAAGCTGATTAAGCTATAAGCATATATGCCCAAAAGTTTTATTTCACCAACACAACCATAATATTACAATGATACTTTTCTTATGTTTCTTTTTATTTTGTTCGAACCAAAACACAACCCTTTTTACATTTTATAACTTTTTAGTTTTTCATTTTACAAAAATAAGTGTACTACTAATGTTTATATAACATAAGATTAACAAAAATACAAGTATTATTAAGAAATGATTACTTACAAAAATAGAAGGCTTTAGGAGAAGATTAAAGCTAACCAAACAACCCAAACGTTGTTTATTTACCCAAGCGATCACTAGAACAAAACCCGAATGTATCTAAGCTTCTATGTTCTTGAATCAAGATGAATAATGTATGGTTTTGGGTGTTGGTGTGTACTCGTCCGAACCAAGAAGAAGAGAGAAAAAGAGAGGGTTTTTGGTGTGTGTGTTTTAGGTGTTGTAGTGTGTGTTTTCAAAATGAGAGACATAGACAAATAATAGGACAAATGGCTCTAATATTCTTGCTACCTTGTCTCCAAGGGGTCCGATCACATAAGGGGTCCAAAGAGAGGTATCCTATTTGATTTTTGGACTCTTGTCGGGACTTGTGTGGTGCTTAGTTCGTTAGTAAACGTAATCCTGAAAGTTCACGTATTGAAGTAAGTGTTGTAAATAAGTCTAGTAGTTAAAATATCAAAAGAAATAATTTTATAGATGTTTTAATTCAGTATGGATAAAAAATTGACGTGCCGGGACGCGTTGTTTAACGTTTTAAGTTGATTGCGGGATAAATTTCCCAGTAAGTGATTAAATATATATGTAGACGAATAACAAGGAATAATTCAGGCATAAAGTAAATTATTAAATAAGTAAATTATGGATTGACTACCGTTAACACGGTAACTGATCTGACAGAATCAACCAAAGTAAATAAATCAAAGGATTAAATAGTACATTCTAAGTCTAGAAAATTTGCAAAGGTTACACTCCAGGATCAGACAGAAGAACTGGGTATGACAAACAGACTAGGCAGTCTAAGAATCAGAGGGTTAATGTTGCTGGGAATATGAAAATGTAGGGACTCTGGTAGTGCAGCAGAATGGGATTCAATGTTTTAATTGTAAAGAGTTTGGGCATGTAGCTAAGTAATGCAAGAAAGCAAAAAGGACAAGGGATTCTTCTTATCATAAGGAAAAGATGCTAACGTGTAAGCAACAAGAAGCTGGGATTCAGATAAGTGCAGAGCAACATGATTGGGTGCAATATTCAAATGAAGAAGAATAAGATCAGGAATTGGAAGCACATTATGTCTACAAGGCTAAGATTCAAGAGGTGATTCCAGCTGCTGAAGCATACAATGGACCTATCTTCGACAAAGAGCCATTGGAAAAGGTACACATCAACAACGAATATAATGTGTGTGCCATGGAAAATGAAAATCGTTAGCAACATGAATCTGTTAATAACATATATGTGATGGAATAATGTGATAGTAATACCACACCAGATTCATCAGATATAAGTAATAATGGAGGAGAGGCTTACTAAGATGAACAAAAGTTTGAGGAAGAACGTGCTTTGCTTGCTTCGTGAATTGAACAAATGAAATGTGAAATTGATGAAAATCAATAAATCTTTAGAATCATCAAACAAAGAGTTGAAGAAAGCAAACACATCCTAAAAAGTGAGCTTACAAGGTACAAAGAGTCTAATTATCCAAAAGAAGCTGACATTGAAATTGCAAAAGCTTATGGTTTACTCTATGAGCAAAAAGCAAAATCAGACAAAGCGTGTTCTGAAGCTGCTTTTCAAGTTTTTGACATCAAACAAAAGTTTTCAGAGTTGGAAAAACAACTTATTGCATATAAAAATACAATTTTGACTTTGAAATATGAAAATGATGAATAGAAAAAGTTTTACAAAACACGTGAAGATAAGAAAATTGAAAAAGTCATTTGTTTGGAAAAGCAAATCAAATCTTTGAATGATATTGTCTATAAAATTGGCAAGTCAATTCAAACAATGAACATGCTTAATCGTAATTGTAAAACGAGTTTTGCAAAACCTCAGTACCTCAAGAAAGCTCAAAGTGCGAAACCATGTCTATATGATATCGGATGTTACAATGATAATCTTGTAAATATGCTTACTCCCGATTCAGACGAAACAATTCGTCTTGTTGAAGAAAGTCGATCAAAACTAAGTGATTTAATTAAACCGTTTGATTATACAAAGCTGAATAATCTTTACGAAAATTTTGTTCCTCAAAGAGAAAAGTCAACTGAAAAAAGTATTTAATGATTTGAAAGAGACTTATACACATGAAAGGCAGTAAACTTAAAAGAGGTTTTTTCATCCTCAAACCATTTTGTTAGCTAAAAGGATAGATGAAATGTTACCATGGACTGAAAAATGTAAAAGTTTTATAAAATTCGAGTTTATCAATCAAGATATTCAAGCTTTGAACAAAGGAATTGAAGAGTGTTTGAAAATCATTAAAGCTAGAAGTTGGATTGTTCGAGTCGATCAGGATGTAAAAGGTGCTATTGAAATTAACTACGTTTAGTTGTCGATAATACTAAAATTGATGTGGTCGAATTTAAACAAACACTGAAAGAAGAAATGGTTCAAGACTTGTGATATTTTAACTCTCTTGAAAAAGAAGTTGAATCTCTTCAGTCTCAACTAGAACTTCAAAAAACATAGTTTTCAAATGAAATCGATCGACTTTTCAGGGAATATTTTTATGTTGATCATATGAATGCTATACTTGGTTATTATACCAACTTGATGAATATTTGAAAATGGCATGCAATTAATGAATTGTAAAAAAGGTTTTCAGAACTAGATAAACATTGCATTTCTCTTGAATTGTCATTGCAACAAAGTCAAGAAAAGATTCAGAATGACAAACTGTGGAAAAAAATGATACTCCTTTGGTTTCTAATCTTAAGAACAAAACTTTTGAAATAAATGATTTGAAAGCTCAGTTACAAGACAAGAATATTGCAATAAGTGAGTTAAAGAAACTCATTGAAAATATGAAAGGAAAGTCTGTGGATACTAAGTTTGAAAAACCATCAGTTGTCCGACAACGGAATGCTTTTAAATTTCAAAAACCATTAGTTTTGGGTAAAAACCGACTTCGTTTTCAAATTATTTTGAAAAGAAAGATTTTTCAAAGTCAAGGTCGCTTCCCACAACTTATGTGAAGAAGGATTTATCAAAACTAGTCACTCCACATAATTTGCCTGAAAAAGAAAAAGAAAAACAAGGTCAAAAGAACACAAACGTGATTACACTAGGAATGTATGGAATGAACACTAGGCCTGCACAAACTCGAACACCTCAGTTACCTCAGGATATTAGAAAAACTAACAAACGTGTTTCTTTCTCTACAAGATTAATTCCCACTACTAGCGTTAGCAGACCGCAGCTTAAGAGCAATCAAATGAAAGATAAAGTCATGCAAAACGATAGTCAAGTAAAGAAGATCGAAGTAGAAGAACACCATAGGAATTTTAAGTTTTCTAATAATAAAACGTCTGTAATTGTGTGTAATGACAGTTTCAATGTTAAGACTTCGAATGTTAATTTCGTTTGTGTAACTTATGGAAAATATGTGTTGAATGACAATCATGATTTGTGTGTTCTTCATTATATAAATGGCGTGAACTCTAGAACTAAGAAGCTCATTGCAGTGCCTATTAGTACTAGAGAACCCAAGCGAACAGTAAACCAATCTGTTGCAACACCCCATAAGAAAACATTTGCTTCAGAATCCACTATCTAGAATCCTAGAAGTAGATTAAGAATGCTTTACGAGAGTGTTAGTAAGACATGCAAATTGTGGTATACGAAACTTACACCACCAGGATATAAATGGGAACCTAAGTCTAAAACAGGAAATGTAAACACAAATGTTAGTTTGTCTCTAGGAATTGAATCTAGTTTAACAAATATTTCAAAACCCACATATGTTAAGGGATCCAATTTGTCCAACACTCCATTGTCTTCTAATTCTTTTGTAGCTTGTAGAAATCATCTTGTTCATTGTCAAATCTAAGTGCATAAAGCACATGACGGGAAATCTCAAGTTCTAATTAACTTCGTTAAGAAATTTTAGGTACGATACGCTTTGGCAATGATCAGTTTGAACTGATACTTAGATATGGAGACTTGGTTCAAGGGAACGTCACAATCAAATGGGTTTACTACGTCGAAAGGATCAATCACAATCTTTTCTCAGTTGGTCAGTTTTGCGACGCATATTTGGAGGTTGCATTCAGATTGTCGACATGTTTTGTTAGAGATCTTCAGGGAAATGATTTACTTACAGGTACTCGTGGATCTGATCTCTACACAATTAAATTACAAGAGTCATCTTCTCCTAATCCAATCTGCTTCATGTCTAAAGCTTTAACATCTCAAGAATGGTTATGGCATCGTCGTCTCTCACATTTGAACTTCAACACCATCAACTTGCTTTCCAAGAAAAATATTGTGAATGGCCTCCCTCAATTAAAATTCGTCAAAGACCATCTATGTTCTTTTTATGAGTTGGGTAAAGCTAAACGTGGCAGTTTTAAGTCAAAAACTACCCCAAGCTCAAAAAGACGGTTAGATATCTTACATATGTATTTATGTGGTCCCATGCGAGTTGGAAGTATCAATGGAAAGAATTATATTCTTGTAATCGTTGATGACTACTCAAGATAAACATGGACTCACTTTCTGAGATCTAAAGATGAAACACCAGATGTTCTCATTACTTTCCTCAGAATGATTCAAAGAGGACTTCAAGCTCAAATAAGAACAGTGCGAACTGACAAAGGCACAAAATTTTTGAACAAGACTTTACAAACCTACTTTCAAAAAGAAGGCATCAGTCACCAAACGTCAATTGATCGAACACCTGAATAGTACGACGTTGTTGAAAGACAAAACCGTACTCTCGTTGAGGCTACTCGAACAATGCTAGGTGCCGCTAAACTTACACTATTCTTCTGGGCTGAAGCAATTGCAACCGCATGTTACACATAAAACCGTTCACTCATAGTCCCTCGACAAGAAAAGACACCATATCATATTATTAATGACAGAAAACCCACTCTGGAACATCTTCACATCTTTGGCTGCAAATGTTACATTGTACAAGATGGTGAAAATCTTGATAAGATGAAAGAAAAGGGTGACTTAAGTATCTTTCTGGGATATGCTCTTCTGTCTAATGGATTTCGAGTTTATAACAAGAGAACAAGATTGATCGTTAAAACAATTAATGTCAACTTTGATGAATTATAAGAAATGACGTCTGATGACAACACTTCAAGCCTCACACCATAACGTCTGATAACGACGTTTGAACAACACAGTTTAGGCCTCGTACCTCAATGTGAAGATAATCTTCCTTCAACAAATACAACAACTAATCACTCAATATCAGAATTGGAATTATTTTTCAGTCTAATGTTTGATGAATACTTCACTGAGGAGAATGAAGTTGTATCCAAGCCTTCCACTATCTATGATAAAAATAATAAAACTCAATCAACAACAACACCGGTTGCTACAAAACAACCTCCATTGATTGTTCACAACACTTCTGATCCAACAACTCTAACTGCACAAGTTCAAGCTGAAGAAGATAACAATATTCAAGCAGAAGATGCAATATTTGACGCATATGAGTTCATCAATCCTTTTGCTACACCTGTAACAAAAGTTGGTGAATCATCTACTCAAAACATCGATCCGTCAAATATGCGCCAATTCTACCAAAGACATCCTATTGAATACCATTGGACTAAAGATCATCCTCTAGATTAAGTGCGTGTAAATCCTTCAAAGCTAGTTCAAACTAGAAGACAGGTTGCTACTGATCCAGAAATATGTTTCTTTGCACTCACTGTGAGTAAGACAGAACCAAAGAACATCAAAGAAGCAATGGATGATCATGCGTGGATTAAATCAATGCAAGAAGACCTTCATCAGTTCGACAGACTCGGTGTTTAGGAACTTGTTGACAAACCCTTTGGCAAACTGTTATTAGTCTAAAGTGGTTGTGGAAAAACAATAAAGATTAAGAGAGTACTGTTATTCATAACAAGGCGCGTCTAGTGGCTAAGGGATATCGTCAAGAAGAGAGGATCAATTTCAAAGAATCGTTTGCACCAGTTGCTCGATTGGAAACTGTTCGGATTTTTATAGCCTACGCTACACATAAGTCATTTCCTATCTTCCAGATGGACGTCAAAATGACTTTTCTTAACGGTCCACTAAAGGAGAAAGTATATGTCAGTCAGCCAAATGGGTTTGTAGATCCAGATCATCCAAAACGAGTCTACCATCTCAAGAAAGCACTCTACAGATTGAAACAGGCTCCAAGAGCATGGTATGATGAACTTTCAAAATTCCTAGTCTCAAAAGTATTCACAAAAGGTACTATCGATCCTACATTGTTTACGATAAGATACGGGGATGACGTACTACTTGTGCAAATTTATGTTGATGACATTATTTTCGGATCAACAAGTACAAAACTGTCTAAAAAGTTTGAAAAGTTAATGCACAGTAGATTTGAAATGTCAATGATGGGGGAATTGAAATTCTTCTTAGGACTTCAGATCCACCAATCCCCAAAAGGTATCTTTATCAACCAAGTGAAGTACGCTTTGGACATCCTTAATAAACATGGTATGGAAAATTGTGATAGCATTGGTACACCAATGACCACTAAACCTAAGTTGGATGCAGATTTGAGTGGAATACCCGTAGATCAAACAAAATACCGTCGTATGATCGGGTCACTAATGTATCTGGCATCTAGTAGACCAGATATTATACAAGCAACGTGTTTTCTAGCACGTTATCAAGCAAGGCCTACAGAAAAGCACATCAAAGAGGTTAATAGAATCTTTCGGTACCTCAAGAAGACCATTCACATGGGACTATAGTATCCGAAGGACTCTGGTTTTGAACTAATCGCCTTTTCAGATGCTGATCATGATGGTTGCTTAGATAGGTGTAAGAGTTCATTTGGTGGGATACAATTCCTAGGTGACAAATTAGTGAGTTAGTCATTGAAAAAGCAGGGTTGTACAACAATGTCTATAGCCGAGGCCGAGTATGTGTCTTTATCTGCCTGTTGCGCTCATGTTCTTTGTATGCGCACACAGCTGACAGATTATGGTTTCCACTTTGATAAAATTCCAATGTATTGTGACTCAAAGTCAGCCATAGCCATCTCGTGCAATCCGGTTCAACACTCACGCACCAAGCATATCAATGTCTGATATCACTTTATCAAGGAGCAGGTAGAAAATGGTATAGTCGAATTGTACTTTGTCGGTACATATTACCAGTTAGCGGACTTATTTACGAAAGCTCTTTCGAAAGAAAGGTTTAAGTACTTTGTCGGGACATATTACCAGTTATCGGACTTATAAACCCTTTGTCTAATGGTTCTTTCCTTTCACTTTGAAATTAGACAAACACCCCTAAAACTTTTTTTGTACACTTCAAAAATGTTTTTATCAAATGGTTATTTAAGTTGGTTGACTTTATAACACCATGAGTGTTAGAATGATAGAGAGTTCAAAGCGTGAAGTACAATTAGAGGTTTAGCAAGAATGGGTATTTAAAACACCAAAAATCCGAGATGGGTCATTGGCGCGCTGGCGCGCCGGGCTTGAATTAGATTCAACCAATTTGGGTTTTTGGCCTATAAATACCCCTCGTTGCCTCTTGTATTCCTCACCTCTTGCCAAACATTGTATCCTCTCTTTTCTTCTCTTTAATCCTCTAAGTCTAACACCTTCTTGCGCTCTAATCTCTTTTATCGTCTTTGAAAGAACATATCTCCGCAAGAGAGCCACACACCTGTCTAATCCATACTTTTGTGTTGGGTCGAAGGTCTTCTATCTTATACCCTTCCTACTATAATTGAGTCACTAGGTTAGGTTGGGACTTGATTCAAAACAATCAACATTCATTCAATTTGGTTGTAAAGGAAGTCTTGTATCTTTGTGATCAAGCCTAGATCGGGAAGGGTTTAGGCATACTTCCAAAGGGGAAGTCTTAGTGGGTAAGTCGAATCACGGGTCTTTGTGGGTGGTTTTCGAGGGTGGAATACCATAGGGAGTAACTCTTCTTAGTGAGCGCCGAGCTTAGTGCATATCAGTAGAGCGAAGTTGTATACAGTTTATAGTCCACCATAAGGAATTTACTTGAGTAATAGTATAGGTGTCGTGGATTCGCAACTAGACGTACGGATGGTACAAATCCCCACATCCCGAACCAATATATATCATGTGGCATCTCTCTCTATCTACTTATTGATTGTATTGTCAAGTAGATTATTACACCAATCATTTTCTTTAAGACTTGAAGTTTGATAAACTTCGAAAAAGTCAAAAAGACCGTATTCACCCTCGTTATGGTTCTACACATGCATTAACCACATTGAAGGATGGAAAGGTGGTTAAGGAGGATTAAGATGGACAAAGCAATGCAAAGGATATTCTTATTTCAAATTTCAAGTTTCAAATTCAAATTTCACATGTTATACTCTTTGTGAAGCCAAAATTAACTTGTTAACTAATCACATTATTGCAACTAAGTTAAGTACTTTGCATATTTAGTAAAGCATTAATCCACAAGAGAAGAATGCATTTAGCTAAGTACTTAAGTAACCTTAACTTGTTTGATCAAAAGGGAGTAGACCCATTTAGTGATTAGTCTAGTCATAAGTAAAGATTACACTCATTTGTATGTTCTCATTTCATCATTTATAAAAGTATGAATCTTCTTATTTTATAAAATGTTTGAGTTGGCAAAAAAGGCTTTGAGTTAGGTTTTATAAAATGTTTTTGGGTTGTCTTTTTATAATACAGATAATGACATTTTAGTCATCTCTCTAAGTCTGAATCTTGTTGCGATATAATAGAACATCTTAAATACCATGCACGAACCTGTACTGAAAGATCAAACTTTGTCGGGTAAGAGGAAAGCCGACATTGAAAAACCGAGCGCAAGAAGACAATGCCTGCCGCGCTGGTCACAGTGCGTTGGCGCATGAGATCCAGCGTGCCAACCATTGAACTTTGTGTGTTTTGGTTTTAAGCTATCACAAACGATGTTAAGTGTCTCATAATATATATATTTATCATCATTAAAACAAAAATGAGATATATTCTATCATTTGCACCAACAATGTGCATATTAAACCTAAATATAGATTATGATGCGCAATGTATTTTGTGTTTTGTTAACTGCATACACTTAAATATTGACACTGTATAGATTAAACTGTTTAAAACTTGGTCCAAGGCTGCAAGTACTAAGGATGGTAACTAATATAATTGAAGCTAAGATAATATCCGGTGAAAAAGTTGGCAGTATTTGCACAATATATAATCATTAGCCCTTTAGACAATAAGATGCCATTCAAGTTAAATCGAAGAAAATTCCATGTCTCGTGTGTTTCGCTATGACCATGAATAAAAGTCAAGGGTAAACATTGTCGTCAGTTGTGTAGTTTATATCAAGGTTATAAATAGCGTGAGGCGTGGCGTGGCGGCATGACCAAGCGTCACGCCTTAGCGGCTATGTCAAAGTTTTTGCGTTTTTAAGGCGTGGCTTAAGGCGGCACGGCTCACGCCTTTTCATGCCTCATCTCACGCCACACCTATAGTCAACATCTTGGTCCATTTCGTAACATGGAGGCCGCGTCTCACGTCTTAGCGACGCCATGACGCGCCTTTTAGATTATTGATTTATACAAAGGCCGGTATCGTCACACGGACAACTTTATGTGGATGTTTCAAGAGTCAAGACGAAAAAAGGTTTGAAGGTTCTTTTTTGTGACAAAAACGTCGAATACACAGACTCCATAACCAACATTTTTTTTAATTTTACGTTTAAGATATTTTACGTCATTTATGATTTATTTACGTCAAGTTAGAATTCGTCAAGTAATATTATGAGGCTTGGTTATCTATTTGGATGGGATACGAAGCTAGTTCATGTAGTTCATAGATATATGACCTGGAACACACCTTGAGGATATATTGTACTCTTATCTTAGTTATTCTTGTGACATTCGCCCAAGTGTCCAGAGTCCCCACGCATCTTTCGTTTGACATAAACTATGGGTTAGAATAGTAGATGTTGACGGCTTATTAAAAAAGAACTCTACGAATTTTAAAATCTGCCGAACCAAATTGATCGAACTAAAAAAGAGATACTGTTAGTTTGGTTTTGTGAAAATGTTCAAAGTTCAAACAAGGTTGTAAAATTACCGAGAAATTGACTTCTTAAAGTGATCATAAACAATTTATGAGTTAAACTCTATATCAAACTTATCCAACCCTTTATACTTTAATAATCAAAATAAAATAAAATAAAATTGTTTTAGAATTGAATTTAAACAATTTCTGGATATCTATTTGACATGTATTAAGTAGGTCGATCCGGAAACCCCTAAACCTTTTATACAAAAGCTGATAAAGAGTTACACGAGTCGATCCCGTCAACCCATATAAATAAACAGGTTACATGGGTCGTGTAGACGTTAAAGTTGACGTCTTCAAACAAGAAGTCATGTATTTACTTACTCTAAGCGTGCCAACCCAAACCCGACTTAAACTTCCATGCAGTCGGCCATATAACTAACCACACATAACAATTTCTGTTAAAAAACGCGTTCCATAAAATTTATCAAAACTCAAAAATTTAAAAATGCTGTGAAAACAACATATTACAACTGGACATTTATTCCGTTACTTACAATAGGTGACTTTGTTAACACGCACAAACATTAAAACAAACGACACCTTTACTTTAACTTTAAGCAAACTCACACATTCTCTCTTTTTTTTCTCAAACTGATCACTTACATATTTTTCATTTGTTTCAGTGATCAGTTATCATTATAGCATGGGACAACAATCATTGATTTACAGTTTTGTTTCTAGAGGAACAGTTGTTTTATCAGAATTTACTGAGTTCAGTGGTAACTTTACGAATATTGCTATCCAGTGTCTTCAGAAACTCCCTGCTACGAATAATAAGTTTACGTATTCGTGTGATGGTCATACCTTTAATTATCTCGTTGAAGATGGGTTTAGTAAGTTTATTGTTGTAACTGTTTTTTACCTTGTTTGATTATGTTAGTTTATATATTGATGCATGTGTCTTCATTATAGGACAAGTGAATGTATTTATTTTTTCTCAATTTGATGATCATGTAGATTGGAGTCATATGATGTTTTTTGCTAGTTTTATGTGTTTGTTCTTGATTATGTTTTTGTGATGATGTCACTGTGTATTGATCGAATTCTGAGACGATATGTTATTCGAGTACTAATCTGTTCTTGACGAGTATGAATAATTTTATTGGACGGCAAAGTAAACTGTTAGATTAAGATTAACAAGTATGAGGAATATGAGCATATTTATTATGCAAGGGCCCAAATTAGTTTCATGGGTCTTAAGTTTTTTCGTGATCTCAATGGAACGCGCCCTTAATATATTACGAGTATGTGAATTGAGTCACTATGATGAACATGTTGAATCACTATGATGAACATGAGAAGTTATACAGTAATATGTAAAGTTAAGACAGTTTGAGTTGCGAGTAGAGGTACTTAAAATTGACTAATATTTTATAGCTCCAAATCAAATATAGTTCTTATCCCAAAATCGTTTTAAGACTGCTTTAGAATTAGTTCTAAATACCCTGGTTTGAGTATCTTAGATATCTTCTTCAGTATGCTTGTAGTATGGGTTTACTTGGTGGCACATAGGCAAACCTTAGTTCTTTTGTGCTGCTCTTAGGAAATTTGAGGCGCGGGTTTGGGAATTGGGTGTGATACATGTGTTCCGTGCAGTATTATTTTAGACACATGTGATTCACTTGTTTTCTTCATCATGCATCTACTAAACTTTAATTTCATATTTTTTATGAAGCATACTGTGTGGTTGCCATCGAAGCCGTTGGCCTTCAAATTCCAATGGCTTTTCTCCTGAGAATCAAGGATGAATTTACCAAGAAATATGCTGGAGGCAAAGCTGCAACAGCTCTTGCCAATAGTCTGAGTAAAGAATTTGGGTAACATCACTTTCTAGCTTTCTTTACATCCTTAAAACATTAATCTCAATAGTTAATCGCTAATTACCAGAACTTATCTGTTCTCAGTCCCAAACAGAAGGAGCAAATGCAGTATTGTTTGGACCATCCCGAAGAGTTTAACAAGCTTTCAAAAGTCAAGGCTCAAGTTGCAGAAGTCAAAGGTGTAATGATGGAAAACATTGAAAAGGTGAGGCATAATAAGGCTCAGTTAATACTAATAGTGATATATGATATAAAAGGTCTTCGGGTTATCCTTGATTCATTAATAGGTACAATGGGTGAAACTTGAATATTTTGATAAATAAAAAAGTGAACAGCTCTAACGAAGTGTGTTATAGTATATACAAACACGTAAATCAGTTTATTATAGAAAATTAGACCGTTGTTGTTGAAGCATAATTTGGTCGGGCCGGTCCTGACGACTCTCCTGGTGCCGTTCGTCGTCTTCCCGGGCCTTGAATAGTGCTGCCAACAAAAAAGAACCGGTTAGAAGGGGACCCGAGGCCGGAGCCCCGGGATCCACCCTCCGACGGTCAAGTCAGAATAGTATAAGCATATAGTAAAGAGGTGGTAGAGAATAACCTGTGTAGGTATCTGTAGGTAGGATGATCATACCCTTGTATATATAGTGTATGGATTAGGGTTACGTATGATGTGGGCCACCCTTTTATCGGGTTCGGCCCATTGGGTCTGGCCCATTCCAGACTATACGCCAACAGTTGTCATAATTTAAAATTTTTGGTAGTGATTTATGAAATTTGGAACAAAGGACAAAAGTGTCTACGGGTTGTGTTTGATCATAAACGGGTCAAATGTGAGATGGCTGGTTAAAAAGTCGCCTAGAGTCAGTTATAATACATACAATCTCCTAATTCAAAGATGGTAATATTGTATGTGTAAACATAATTAAGCATTAAAAATGGACAAAACGTGCTAGCAGGGCAAGCTGCTCAAGCCGTACCAAATATGACATTATGACCCATGTCAACCCGTTACCCAACCCACCTATATATCCATCTCTACCTGTACAAATGTATGTAAAATTAATGTTTTTCTTTTGATCAACCATGTAGGTTCTTGACCGCGGAGAGAAGATTGAGCTTCTTGTTGATAAAACAGAAAGCCTTCACTCTCAGGTAAAGCTTTTTAAATTTATTTAAACGCTCACTCTCATGTAAAGTTTTTTAGATTTTTTTAACGCTCACTCTCAGGTTAGTTGATTTAAACTCTCGAAAATGCAAGTTTTAAATCGAATGGGAGAACGATTTAGCTCATTATATTTCATATGATGCTAAATGTGGATCGTAATTTTGCAGGCACAAGGTTTTAGGACACAGGGAACACAATTGAGAAGAAAAATGTGGCTGAAGAATATGAAGGTTAAAATGATAGTTTTTGGAATCATCATCGCACTGATTCTCGTCATATTCTTTTCAGCTTGTAGTGGAGTAAAATGTCTCAAGTGAATGTGCTTCTTCGTTTCTTTACCTATGTTCATTTGTTCGCCAATGATTTTGTTTCTTCCTTCTTTTTATTTTATTATTTGTTGACTATAAAAGTTTATATTGCAAGACAATGCTTTGTATAGGTGATACCTATAAAGTGATTTTGATATATATTATTAGGATTTAATCGATCAAATGTGCCTAGGGTACCTAATTGCTGGGTTTTTTTATGACTGTCGCTAGTAACTTGATTGAGTGCTTTGCCTGGTTATGCCAAGCGTCTTAAACCCGCGTGGGCAATTTGGAGTTTGTTGGTTAGTATTTACATATGCTTGCTTAAGTATGTTTGAGAAATTCCATCCAGACAGTAGAAGTAGATAGTAGAGGGTGTCTGGGGTTGCTTTCTTTAGTGCTAATTTGCTTATTCGTAAAGCAGATAAGTAGGTGCAAGTGCTTGGTTGAAGCTGATACAAGTACTTAACAATATGCAGGTCGATAGTTAATAAAATTTAAAGCAGATAAGCAGGTCTTACCAAGCAATCAGAGAAGCCTCCTTACTCAGCCAAATTATTCTTTGAAACATGTTTCAAAATTTGAAAACAACACAAAAAGGATATTTGATGGCTCAGTGAAACAACTTATGATTTATATTTGTACAAGTACCGCTGACGATATACAAATTTTTACACCAAAGGCAGTTTAAGAGGAGAGATCAGAGCAACGTATATGGATCACAACACCAACTATTATTGCCCCTAAAACTTTACAAATATTTGCTTTGGCACATTTATTTCACACAACCCAAATAAATAAAAATAATCAAACATTTTAACAAGCTATTTGGTCTCTGAAGTTTTCAATTTGTTCAAATATGGGCAGTCTTTTTGATCTATTGGGGGCCCATACATTCATCAACTTTTCAAGCCCGTTAACGAAGTCTTCATCTAAGTCAAGTCCAGGAAGGTCGGGCAGCAGGGACGCGGGTTGCCATGATTCCGTCTCCATCAGAAGTTCCCGAGCCCTATTTCTGGCCCTGATGTCTTCGGATCCTGGAATCACGCCATTGACAACATGTTCAAGAACCGAACAAGCTTCATTGTATCGGGCTTGCTTTATTAGGCAAAGTCCCAAATTGCACGCCTTATTTGCATCCGGGTCAATCATTTGGGCTTTCTTGTAGACCACTTCTGCTGCCATGAAGTTGGATTTTTGCATGTAAGCCCAGCCCAAATTTCCCTGTTTAATCCAAAAAGGACAAAATGGTCATCTGCTGAAGTTAAAATTGTCCCGTTTGGTCCAGTTCACATGTAAACGGTAAAACAAATGAGGTTTTCCCGGTTAAGGTTATTCCAGGATGGCAAAATTTTTGACTCATACGTATGCAGCTTAACCGGGTATCTCGACCCTTTCCGTGAGGCACCCCCAAGATGTATACCTCTTGTGAGAATCTCGAGGCACATAACCACAAGGCCATCTTGGTACGGTCTACAAATCCTAATTCTTGGATCTTCAAACAATATATTACAGTAGAAATTATATTTATTACTTGTTGTACAAACTACATTACGCTTAGTGTATATGGGCAAGAGGTGCAAAAATCCATTACGTACTACTGTAAATCAATATCCGTAAAAGAAGACAGATAAATATTTTGAAAAGATCGAAATATACCAGAATCCTAGAAGTTTCTTGTCTGACCGAAACTTGAAACTTCTTGCCGTGAGATCTAGCTGTCTTTGTTGGTTTTCCGTTGAACGCTTCACCTCTGTAAATCATCCTAAGCTTTTGCTTTAATAACGCTATTTGTTCATCCACTTTCCCACATTTCTGTTTACCAAAAAAACCAATCACATTAACACCGCATCTAGTGTACATTCGATTCCATCAAATGTCATCTTTTATTTGTCTCTAAAATGTTTTGATAGACATTGCATGTGTGATATAATATTCTTCAAAACATCTGTCAACAATCGTATGCCATGCAATGCATGGAGTCCACTCGTATATGTGCATAAATTATACATGCAATGTAACGAGTGTCATCACTTATCACTACATTTTACACGAGATAGAGAGTTTTCTAGTAAAAGTCTTTATTTTTATCCGTTTGTTACATGATTCGATAGATACTACAAATAAATATTGCATCTAGTATCAGTCGAAACATGTGACAAACCATACTTTTGCAAGAAATATGCATCTTGTACCTTGAACAAATCGATGAGGACATTATCAAGGGACTCTTGTGAGCTTTTGGGACAAAGGCGTCTAAAAGACTTGATGGCTTCAATGGCTTCTTCGGTTCTATCCAATTGCTTCATTACAACTGCCATGTCTTTTAAAGCACTCTCTACTCTATCTCCTGCATTTATTGCCTTCCAAAACCATACTATTGCACCCTCTTGATCTCTTTCCACAAGCTGCATGTATTTCATATATCAGATCTCATTACTTAATTAGAAGAAGCTAAACTGTTTTATTCATTTTATTCTAAATATAAAATAGTGTTCACTAGATTTAATCATAAAAGTTTTCACCTATATATATGGCATGCATCTTAGTTTACTTCTATCATTTTATCGTACGTTCATATAATTGCATTTAAAAATAATAGGTGGCAGTAAATTTTTTATTTTATTTTTTTGCAATTTCTTGAAAATGTTGTTTTACATACAATGGTAAATGGTAAAATACATTATATGTATAGAAAAAGATAGATGAAATAATGTTTCTTTAACGCAATTGAACAAGTCGTGCAATAGAAGAAAGAAATGAAGAGAGAGAAAATAAATGGTTCTTCAATAAGATGATAACACGTAATGTAATATAATAAACAAACAACAACTACATGTTATAATAAGTGCATTTTTCTGTCATTAAAGTTAATAATATAAGAGTTAAACATCTATCTTAATAATAAGATCGTAAATTATACAAGAAAGTGATATGAAAAAGAGGATAAGATTTAATATTTTGTTTTAGTTACCTTTAATTCTAGTTCAAATTCCACCCAAACGCATTACATGCTTGATTTAAAAAAAATTAGTAACCAAATGTACATTTTTATTGATATATCTATTCACGTGTTACATGATGCAAGCACACGTTTTATTAGAGAAATATGGATTATTATGAGTTTTAACTACAAGATACAACCTACTTAATATACAAATGTATAAGTCAAATAAATTCTTTACAAGATTAGATGAAACTTTCAGCATGAAATATTCCATGTTGTATCCACCTTTCATTTAAAAGACTAAACTTACTACTGTATATTTTAAAATACTAAGTCATGAATATCAATGTTTTATGAGCTTTAAATCATTAAAGTTAGTACTATAATTTATATTATTCATTTTATGTGGTTACTCAATAGTGTTGGAGTCAAACAAGTAACAAAAATGTGTTAAAAAAATGAACGTGTGGCTTAAGATAGAGATGGAGCTAGTAGACGTAGAAGGGTAAGAAACCTAAAGAAAATAAATAAATAATAATAACAAATATAGTGATAATAATAATATTAAGATTTATTGTTTAATGATTATGCAACAAGATCTGAAAACAACGCGAAAATTCTAGCTAATCTGATCAGACCAAGATTTGTAATGAGAAAATTCCGAGTTTAGAGTAAATATTATGAGTTAAATAAGATTTTTTTTTAGAAACACAATTTGGACTTTAGATGTTTCTGTAGTCTGATTTCGGAAACTAAATTTACATGAAATCAGTCTACAGAAACAACTTTCTGGTTTTAAC
>BQNB010101880.1:0-21030 GCA_026074375.1 Tanacetum coccineum
ACCAAGTAAACAACCAACACCAAAATAATCCAAACATATTTAAGACTACCAGAAATATTTATATCTAAGATCAAGGTTTACTTTTTTACAAATGAAAACATAGAGACAATAAAAAGAAGCCTCTTTGGATCTAACAAACCATCGAATATATCGAGTAGCATGTCTCATATCTCACAAAAACATTGATAAACAAACTAAAAATAGCATTCTTGGCAACAACTAAGCATCACAGCCGACTGAATCGCCAAAATCACCACTATTTATCGAAAGCAACTTTGCACACAACCATCAAACAATGATAAACAAACTAAAAAATAGCATTCTTGGCCACAACTAAGCATCACAACCGATTGAACTACCGAAATCACCACTATTTATCGAAAGTAACTTAGCACACAACCATCAATTATCAAAAAATCTATACAACTATCAGATCTCGAAAACCGAAAAATCAATAAAAAAGAAAAAAAAATCTACATATTCAAACATCATACCGTTCCATCCGTGTGAACACTTTTAGATTGGATCTCATCATATCTAACTAGATCTCAAGCACGAACCAGCGAAACAAAACCATAGAAACAAAGAACATCGGCCAAACTAACCTAAATAAAACACACCAGCCAAAACTACCAATACCAGTTAATAATACAAGTGGCAGTGGTTGTGGCAGATTTAGATGAGGGTGGTGGCAGCGAACTTAGTGGCGGAGAAAGTTGGTGGTTTGGAGTGAGATGCGTTTTTTTAAATTTTATGAGAGGAATATATATGAAAGTTTCAATCAAATGTAGGGTTAAGTTCATAAATAGCCCTTGTACTTTCTCAAACTTCCACATATAGGTAACGAACTTACAAAAATACGTTTATCACCCATGAACCTAGTATAATTGTTCCATTACCACCAATATCGTCATATTTTGTAATGGGTTACCGGTTATAACCGGCTAACTTGTACACGTCAGTTTTTAAAATAATTTTTTACCACCAATATGCAATTCCTTTTATAATCACGATGGTTAAAGGTAAACCTAAAAGGAATCAAGTATTAACATTAAATCTAAAACACGATGGTGTTTTTACAGCGGATCCTTTTCAATATTTAAATGGAGATGAAAAGCAAATAAAAAATATTAATTTTGAAGGTATGTCATTTGTTGATTTTGTGACATAATTAAGCACTTAGTTCATGCCCCTGTTGCTACTTTGTATTATTTCAAAGTAGGCACTCCATTAATAATAGGTATTACAACACTTAAGAATGATGCTGATGTTGATGCTTTTGTAAATCTTGGTTATCAAAATAGATGGGTAGTTGATTTATATGTAGAGCATAATGGTTATGATGCTTTAGATCTTAGAGGCCAAGCAAAAACCTTTGTTAATGATGAGGGTAACGAGTCTAGTGATGCTTACTGTTCTAGTGATGATGAAGACTTAGGCTTTGTGTATTTTCATACAGAAGGAGATGAGAATGTAAGTATTAAGACTTTGACTACCAATGAACCTTTTCTGAATAAGTTGTGCTCTAATAATGGTCACTTTAGAGGTTTCATAGATGAACCGTGAATGCCAATGTTGAAAGAGTTGTAGAAGACCCAAAGAGTATAGATCCAAAGTATAATGTTAAGCAAGGAATGACTTATTTAAGACATGATCCTACATAAGATTGGAACAAAATAGAACCTGTACTAGGAATAAGGTTTGAGCATCCTAAACAATTTAAACTTTGTTTAGCCAATTATAAGGTAGCCAATGGGTATCAATTGTGGTATAAGAGAAATGTTTAGAGGCAAGTTTTAGTTTTCTATGGAAGGGATGTGAAAACAGGTAGATGTGCTGGCTATAATACTAAGAAATGAAAGGCATAAAATTAGTTATTTTCTATTGACTCTGATGATAAAGAACCTAAGCAAGGTACAAAAAAAGGATTAAAAGGAAAGCATGTGTTAAGGGTAATGTCATAACCAGGAGCAAGGAAAATAATGGTGAAGTTACAAGTAAGTCTTCACAGACAACTACCAAGTCTCCACAGACCATTGGTAAGTCTGGTGAGGGTTGTTCTCAGTCACCCAAGGGGACCAAATCTAGGGTAGCATCTGACAGAGGTAAACCTGTTTGTGGACCAAATCTAGGGTATAGGTGAAGGGAGTGGAGGTAAGGGTTAAACCAGTGGTGGTATGGGTCAAAGAGGTGATGAGAGAGGTCAAAGAGGTGGTGGAAGAGGTTAGAGAGGTGGTGTAGGGGTCAAAAGAATGTTAATACAAATGATGAGGTGTGAGTTATTTCTTATAAAATTTTGTATATGTAGTATTTTAAAATGTCTGTGAATAAGCTTATACTTTTTATGTTTCAGGCAATGCAAGAAGATGAGATTTTGAAGCAGTTGGACCATGAGTATATGGAATAGCTCATACTATAAGAAGAAAAAAGAGAAGCTAAACATAAAGCATAACAAGAGATGTATGATGAAGAAGCTTTGAGGCTGAGTTTAGAAGAAGAGGCAACTTATAAGAAAGGGAGGATGAAGAAAGACTAAGAGAGCAAAGAGAGGAAGAAGAATGAGACAGGAGGCATGACTACTTCCACCCTTCCAACTGGACAAAGGAAGAATCATATGATCAAGAACCATTCTGAAAAAAATGTTTCTACTATTAATGAAAATGTGCAGACCTAAGAATCTGTTGATCAACATGAATGAAAGGGTGAATAGAAGTTCAGAACTTGTAACATTGAAGCTGAAGACAACTACATGTCTATGGGAGTTGGTATTGCAGACAAAGGGTAGACAATTGCATCTAGTGCAGACAAAGGGAAGCCAGTTGCAGAACCTAGTGTAGAAGCTAATACTGAACCAAAAGCCACAAAGAAAGGATCCAAAAGGAAAGTTGCAGCTGTTAGTAAAGAAATTTCATTAAGAATCTATCACAAGAACACGGGAAGATCAGAGAGGATCTTTAACCAAAATATGAAGAAATATGAGGTTGGACCAAATGGGAAAGGTCAAACCCAGATAAAGCATTCTCTTTGAACTAGCCTTGGAAACTGTATTAAATTTGCATTATCAACAAACACATCATGTGAAAAAACTTGTCTTTTGTTGGTTGTAGTGAACAATGGTTGTAGTGACTGACTTTCTTTTGTAATGGTGGTACCAAACTCAAGGGCTTTGTCCCCCACATGCCTTGATTTATGCAAATTGTCTTTACTTTGTTACTTGTTTATTAGTCTACTATGTCATTGTGTTTACTTATTTATTATGCCACTAATAAGGAATCAAAAGAGTAAACTGAATTTTGATATTCAAAACAGACATTTCATTTCATTCATAAAAGGATACAAACTAACAACAACAACATACAAAGTTAACTTTTGAGAATTACAATGAGGAGTAACAAAGCTAGGATGAAACAAGTTTACTTGTAAAAAGTCAAACGGGTAACAATGTGAAAACTTTGAGGGTTTTCAGCTTGAATCCTTTTTTCACAAGCAATGTATCTTGATGTAGATGTCCTTTATGTGAAATAAGTAAGTTATACATGTCGAACAACTGAAAACGGTACCAATCATGTTGACTATTTCTAGGATCAAACCATAACCATGTTTCACAATTCTTCTCCACCAGGCCTCTAGATTGGATAAATCACACAAAATGAAACTAAAAAAATGGTACCACATTCAAATAATTAAAACCAACTAAGAAATTACATTGCGATTTAAACAAACAAGGAATCGTCTTGATGGGTTATCTAGTGTCCATGATGTCAAAACCCTAACACGTAGATTACAAGTGCACAATTGGTTATTCACACGACGAAGAATTCTATGTGATGAAGAGGAAGAACTCATTGTGATTGTGTGTTTTGAAATGTTTTGATTGTGAGTTTTGATTATGTTATGATTTGGGGATTAGGTTTTGTATTGGGGAAAATATACCCGTTAAAAAAACACAGATGCAAAATAATGTATATAAAATTGAGTTTTCACTTTCAAGATAAGGATGTAAACCCATTATATTTAACTAGACGAGTACCCGTGCATAGCAACGAGATTTTATAGCGGCGTATAGTTATGGATAAAAAAAGTTTATGGTTATAAACGAAAAATTATAAAAGTTTGAGTATTTGGAGATTAAACACTATTTAATCTGAATGAAATTTATGGTTTCCATATATATGTATTTTTCTTAATTTTCCACTATATATACAATATATATATATATATATGACTAAATGAAAAATCTAATTTTCCACAATCAAAAATAGAGTGTCACACGAGGGTTCTAAATGGGCGTCATACGGCGCTACAGGCATGTCCAAGGCGCGAGGCGCATCATCGCGTTACAAAAATAGTCAAAAACAAGGCGTTGACTTCTCGGCGAGACGAGGGTTGAGGTGATGCATTACACAATGCGGGCAAAGGCGTAAAGGCGTGACGAGTTTTTTTGAAGTTTTTAGAGGGATTTAGATTGGACTTTGATTTACTAATAATTTTGAATTGATCAGGAATTTAATACGTAAAATTCACCACTCATAATTATAAAAATTTGATATAAATCTATGAATATTTTTAATGCCGGCCTTAAAGTCACCACGCCTTAAAAATGCCATGTCGTCAACGCATCACAGCAAAAGATTGAGGCTGGCTATTCCGCTACGCCACGTATTACGTTATTTATAACCTTTTATGTAAACCCTTTATATAAACCCTATTATATATATTATTGTTATAGATACATATATGATTTATTCTATATAAAGAGGGACACATGAAAATACGCAAAAAAAAAAAGCACGAGAACTCAATAAGAACTATTCAACTGTTATACAAACTGCTTTTTAAATGCCCGTGTGGGCGTTGCTTAACATTATTTTAAAAAAAAAATATAGGTATAATTTTTATTTCTGCTTTCTTCTGTTTTTATAGGGGAAAGTTATGTTATATAAGTATTATTTAAATCATAAGACAATAGATTATAATCTTTTTATATATTACGTAGAATACTGAACTTGAACGAAAATTAGTAATTTTTTTCCTTTTGATTTACTGTTTTTCTGACACGACATTTGAGCCAACTAATCCCAACGAAACTACCCTTTTAGAGTAGCCCGAAAGTCGGCTCAAGTGAAACCTTTGAGGCCACAAGGGGTTTAATTTTCTCCTCGTTATGTTCGAACAATTGACTTTATCACTTTGAAGGCTGGTATTCTTACTATTGTGTATGCAGTTGATATTCTATATGTTTTATGATTATAGTTGCATTAGTGTGGCAGCTATACTTAGGATTGATGGTCATACTTTGTGTTAAAACATGTACAATTTTAGCTTCGCAATCGAATTTAAAAGCATCAAGTTGAGTTATCAAATGTTCGCAAGACCGTCAATATTTATATAGTATAGAAAACTAAATAACTCAAATAAGTATTATGATTTGTGCATACAATATGTTTTGGTCAAAAAAGATTTACTTATTGTATATCTTCAATACATATACAAATGTAAAAAGAGTTTTACCTATTTTTCCGTCATCAACACTTTTTAAGATATAAAAGTTGACCCATGTTGTTGTATATGATTTATAGACATACACACATGTCAATGGAATAAAGACTTTTTGAGAAATTCAAATGTTAGAATTTTAGTATGTACTAAACCAAAAGAAAAAAATGCAATTTTTCTGAACCCATCAATGAATAGCTAGAAAACCTTTTTTTTATTTACGATAATTTATGTGATTCACTGTTTTTCTACTTGGTTGTACAACATGAGTTTTAGGGCGAGAACGAAAAATCCATATACAAATGTAAAAATAGTTTTACCCATTTTCCCGTCACCAACACATCTCTAAGATATAAAAGTAGCTCAAGATTGTTGTATATGATTTATAAGCATACAAACATGTCAATGAAAATAAAGACTTTTTCACAAATTCAATTGTTAGAATTTTAGTACATATTATACCAAAAGAAAAGAAAATGCAATTCTTCGAAACTCATCAATGAATAGCTAGAAAACCCTTTTTTTATTTACAAGAATTTATGTGTTTCGGTGTTTTTCTATTTGGTTCAACAACATGATTTCACACCGACAATGAAAAACCCACCAAAAAGTCTTCGGGTAGATTTGGGATGTGATTAAATAATGTTAAATATTTATTGGAAGTAATAAATTATTTGCGTTTGTTGTGTTTTTAAATATAAAGTATAGGGGTATAAAGTTTAAGAGTTATTTGTTGATTTTTTAAAGTTAATCGAAGCTATACCAGAGGTTCAGGCAAGTTATAATAAAACTTTTAAAGTTATTTGTTGATTTTTTAAAGTTATAATAAAACTTGTAAAGTATACGTATAAACTACTCAATCTTGTTTGAGAATGAAGGTGTTCTTATTTAATTCGAAGCAATACCAGAGGTTCAGGCAAGTGGCATTAAAAATGCAAAAAGTAAATACGTAGAAGCACCTTTTCAACACGTATGAAACTAGTGATCGAATGCTTTAAATACTCTTTCCGTTCCGAAGTACTTCGACAAAAGCACAGTTTTATAAAAACATAAAGGTTAATAGATAAGATGTTACTAAAGTTTACTAAAATGTTCGATTACGTTACTAAAGTTTAAAACGTTACAAATAGATTACTCAAGTTTTGGTTACCGGTTATTTAAGTTATTGTCATAGTTTTAACATTTTTTACATGTTTTTTTTAGAATGACAATTTTTTTTAACCTTATATCATATACGTTTTCTTACGTTTTTGTATATTTTTTTATATTTTTGTACACTTTTATACGTTTTTTTTACGTTTTTATAAATAAAAAACGTATAAAACATACAGAAATGGATAAAAACGTACAGAGACGTATGAAAAACGGGTAGAAATATCTAATGTTTTTGGATTTTTAATGCATCGGATAATGTAAATAAAATGGGTAGAAATATCTAATGTTTTTGGTTTTTTAATGCATTGGATAATGTAAATAAAATTGGTAGAAATATCTAATGTGTTTAATAGGATTAGGGATTGAAGGAAGAAAGCAAGAGGCGACCTAGGTCTATAAATGACTACGTTTACAAAATTTGGTTACCACAATACAATGGACTAAATAAACAAGTGACCCGATACAAAAACATACGAAATAAATAAATATGTATAATTATTTGTTGATTAATTAAAAAAATATAAATGACATGGATATATATATATATATAACGAACGAAAACGTACACAAACGTATAAATAAGTACAAAACGAACGAAAACGGATGAAAACTGATGAAAACGTACGATAATAAATATATATGTGTAATTATTTGTTGAGTGTAACTTTTCTACGGTTCAGTAACTCATTTAATAATCCCGTGAACTATAGTAACTTCCTTGTAACATTTTAAACTTTAGTGTCGACGTGGACAAAAAAACCGGTAAATCATCCGGTTACCCACCTTAGGAGTAATCTGAGGATAACTTTTTTAAACGTACAGTAACCCATGAAATAAACCCGTATACTTGAGTAACCTATCAGTAACGTTTTAAACTTTAGTAATGTAATCGAACATTTTAGCAAACTTTAGCAACATCTTTGTCTATTAACCCAAAACATAATATTACTGATTTTTTACTTTTTGCAAAAAGATAATTTTAAGCTTTAACCTTAATTAATTAACTAATGACTTCTTTAAAATGTGTAATAACAATTTAAATGAAAAATAATACAGTCTACTTGATTAAACTCGAATATTTATTTTTAGTAGTGAATAATGAAATTAAGACATCTTTTATATAATAAGAGAATTACATTATTTCAGAGTTTTCTATCAAATTGAATCTTATGAGAAAAAAATTAGACTAATCAGAATGTTTGATTTTGCCACGTAAGTAAAATCATGTGATCTGATTGGTGAATAAAAAGTCAAAATTGAATTAATTTGGTCACAATTGAAAATTTTTGGTGGAGAAATATGATGGAGAGAAAAACATATAGAAGAGTGTGAACAACTGGTTTCCCAAGGCATTATTAAACCCACTACCTCACCATGGGCATGTGAAGCCTTTTATGTCAATAAGAGAAGCGAGCAAGTTCGTGGAAAACTGAGATTGGTTATTAATTATCAGCCTCTAAATCATTTTTTAGCTGATGATAAATTCCCACTCCCGCAAAAGAAATCCTTGTTTCAGCACTTGGCAGATGCTAAAGTTCTTTCTAAGTTTGATCTCAAATCTGGGTTTTGGCAGTTAGGTATCAAGCCTGAAGACAGACTAAAAACGGCGTTTTGTATACCAGATCATCATTACCAGTGGAAAGTAATGCCGTTTGGTTTAAAAAATGCTCCATCAGCTTTCCAAAAAGCAATGATAACCATTTTTGAGCCAATCCTCGCCAATACACTAGTATACATTGATGATATCCTCCTGTTTTCCCCGGATGAACAGTCTCATGCAGAATTACTTTCAAAGTTTTATTCTCTAGTCACCAAGTATGGGATTATGTTATCAGAGAAGAAGATGGAAGTTGGAGTGACCACAATCCAGTTCCTTGGCATGGAAATCTCCGACGGGAAATACCAGCCCCAACCACATGTGGCCCAAGAATTACTAAAGTTCCCGGATGAATTATCTTCACAAAAGATGATTCAGCAGTTCCTTGGGTTAGTCAACTATATGGCAGATTTTTTGCCAAAACTGTCACATCACACTGCCTTGTTGTTCCCCATGTTAAAAAAGAATCCCCCACAGTGGACGTCAAGACAAACTGAAGCAGTGAAAGCGATCAAGTGCCTAGCAGAAAAGATGCCTCCACTAAAGATTCCTGCCTCCGCAGAAAAAAGAATCCTACAGACAGATGCAAGTGATGAGTGTTGGGGAGCGGTCCTACTTGTTCAAGATAATAATAATAAAATACACGTTTGTGGATACAAGAGTGACACGTTTAAAGCATCTGAGCAGCATTGTCACTCCACGTTTAAAGAAATCCTTGCAGTCAAATGAGGCATTGAGAAGTTCCAGTTTCATCTAATAGGACATGAGTTCCAAGTTGAAATGGACATGTCTTCCTTTCCACGCATGCTACAGTTCAAAAGAAAGATGCTCCCTCATGCACAACTTTTGAGGTGGTCAAATTGGTTCTCACAGTGGAAGTTCACAGTAAAACACATCAAAGGAACAGAAAACGTCCTTGCAGACTTTCTCTCTCGTCCAAAGGCCTATAAATCAGAAGAAAACTACCCAAAAGAAGCAAGCCAAGTTCAGAAACACACTCCACACCTTCTCTCAATGGTGTTCTCGGTCGCTTCCCATAAGGAAGAAGGATCTTCTTCCACCCCCACTCCACCGATCCCTGTTTTCGATCTACCAGAGGAGATAGTTGAAACGATTGGAGACTTGACTTTTGAGAAAAGAGCTAAATTATGCTACAAAACGTTTCTTACTATCCTCCTCAAAAACCATGGGTTGTGCATAAAAGGCCTCAGGTTTCACCCAGACTACCCATTCCTCAACATCTTCCACATCCATGACCTATGGAGGTTTCCAAAAGAAGCATTGTGCTTCTTCTACTACCTCTTTGAAAGCTTTACGATTGGCATAACCTTCAATGCAGAAAAACTCCTATCATATGTCGTTAAGAGCCAGTTTAAGGATGTCCCCCCACTCTAAACATTTACTTACTATGCTATAATGGTTTGTCCCACATCACCAATGGACCAGATGGTTAACAACCACCGGAAAAGGGACTTACGTACTGGTAATGTTTCGAAGGCCAGGGTCTTTCCTACCACCTAAAGCCGTTAATGATGATGGATCAGTTATGTACCACGCCCCATATTGCTTTATTCATGACTGGTACAAGGTTAACCCATCCAGCAGAAGGTGTGAAAGAAAACTCCGGACCCTTTATGCAGACACAAGAAGTTTGATGGCAAGAGCAAACGGCGTTGACCCAGACAAGATTCCGTATTACGTAATGTGGAACATATCGGTATGAAGTAAAGACCATCCAGATGCATACACATGGATCGAAGCAAATGGACATTGGCTCTATGACTACTTTGATCATTGTGAAGTAGAAACATCAGATGATGATGATGATGCTAGATCACTTTGGTCTTCAGATGACGATGAACATTTCGATCCATTCGAAGATGACCCGACACACCCTGATGCTCGTTGGAGTCCACGAAGAAGGCTAAACATTTAATGTTTAGTATAATAATATTTTAAGTGTGTTTTATTTGCTTAATTATGTTTAATATCTCTAGTATGTTCTAGTGTGGAATAATGACATATGCAAAGATGTCATGCCTTAAATGATGTAAACGCTTATGTCATAAGACAATTATGTAAAAAAGTAAGTATGTTTGTACTATAAGCTTGTGTGTTGTACCAATCAAGGCTATAAATAGCCATGTATCTTGCCATTGTAAGGCATCAAAATTTAAAATAATATATGTGTGTTTCTTATACTTCTCTCTATACAATCTTCTCTCTATAATCTTCTCTTAACTTCTTAAGTTTCTTCTACATATAGTCTAGTCTTCCATAGTTCTTACATGTCTTCTATAGATCTACATATATGTGTGTTCTTACAGGTGTTCTTCATAGTCTTCCATTATCCGATGCATTAAAAAACCAAAAACATTAGATATTTTTACCCATTTTATTTACATTATCCGATGCATTAAAAATCCAAAAATATTAGATATTTCTACCCGTTTTTCATACATCTCTGTACGTTTTTATCCATTTCTGTAAAAAAACGTATAAAAGTGTACAAAAATGTAAAAAAGCGTAAGAAAACGTATATGATATAAGGTTAAAAAAAATTGCCGTTCTAAAAAAAACCTGTAGTAAAATGTTAAAACTATGACAGTAACTTAAATAACGGGTAACCAAAACTTGAGTAATCTATTTGTAACGTTTTAAACTTTAGTAATGTAATTGTACATTTTAGCAAACTTTAGTAACATTTTTGTCTATTAACCCTTATGTTTTTATAAAACTATGCTTTTGTCAAAGTACTTCGGAACGTAAAGAGTATTTAAAGCATTCGATCACTAGTTTCATACGTGTTGAAAAGGTGCTTCTACGTATTTACTTTTTGCATTTTTAATGCCACTTGCCTGAACCTCTGGTATTGCTTCGAATTAAATAAGAACACCTTCATTCTCTTACAAGATTGAGTAGTTTATACGTAGAATTTACAAGTTTATTATAACTTTAAAAAATCAACAAATAACTTTAAAAGTTTTATTATAACTTGCCTGAACCTCTGGTATTGCTTCGATTTACAAGTTTTATTATAACTTTAAAAAATCAACAAATAACCTCTTAAACTTTATACCTCTAGACTTTAAATTTAAAAACACAAAAAACGCAAACAATTTCTTACTTCCAATATACACCCTGAAGGATGATGGTTTTACAAGAAAAGGTGGCAATTATAGCTCAAGGTTAGTAGGTTTAGTAGACGTCGTAAGATGGGTGGGTCACGTAGGTTCGGTAATTGGCCAGAACTATCTCGGTTGAGGCATGTTGTTTTTGGTACGGTCCAGGTTTACCCACAAACACGTTTTTTTCCCATGGTGAAGCTTAAGACCATTGAACGAAAAAAGATAATGATGAAAAATACATGTGTATGTGTGCAGTAACTTGAAGATTTGGTGAATGCCTTTATGGCTTTACTAAAGAAGAAAGATTGGACAAGTGCATATGTACAGTGTTCTAAAAACGATTTGGTTGATCGAGAAGACGACCATGATTACATGTCTTGGTTGTGTTTTCTCAACCTAACGACGATAAAAAAAAAATTACAGCTTTTTATGCCATTGTGTTCCTGGAGGCAGGGGTTTACTCTCAAGAAATCAAAATTAACGTTGTTCAAAAAGGAATAAAGTCGAGACATCTCTCAACTTGGTCTTTGTTTGTTGCATTTTATTTTATTTATCAAATGAACACATCGTTCTTTCAAGAAATGCACATATTGGCATTTTATATTGATGTTGGGTTTGGCCACTACTATGTTATGTTCTGTTCGATATGCTGTGGTTGTGATTGGCATCGGTATCGCTGCCACGGCTCTAGATATATCACTGTTTTATCCTTCTCACAATGTGTATAACCCGAGTCATATTTCAGTCTCAAGCAATAGGATAAAATAATGTATTACTGAAATTTTATAAATAAATAGTACTGTGAGTGGGATTTAATGCTATTATCATGAAATGTGTTGTTATGAAGATTTGATTCAATAAGTTTGAAAAAAACTGTAAAGATTCGGAGCATGCTTTCTTTCCAAAGAATCCAAATTTTAAATCTGATTGGAGAATCGTTTGGAGGATGTTTAGCTCTAGCAGTTATGCAGGTCAGAAAATTAAATCTGACACAACTTTGACGTTAGACGTGAGTATTATGATAATATTACTATTGATGACCCTGCTACAACTAACGCCATTACTTTGTTCCGTGAGCTGAGTGTGTTTTCATTTTACATCATGGTATTTGATTCTTATTATTTAGGGCGCTATGAATGTATTTTAGAGCAGAACTAGCGGTTCCACGCATGCAAGGATCTACTGAAAGAAGTGTTTCAATAAGGTTAAGTGCAGTTTTTGGGATATCTTTGCACCTTTCATGAAGAGTACTTTCATAAGCATGATGTGGTTTAAACATCGTTGCAAGAGGAAGCTTGGATTTATTCCAGTAGTCATCAGGAGGAGTACCACAAAGCTTGAATATTATGTGTAATTGTTCAACCTGAAAATGTCATTACAAATCGGAGTGATTTTGTATTTTTGGTTGTGAGCGTACGACTTTCAGGTATTTATATAATTAAAAACATTTAATACGAATTCTGTTTTCTAAATACAGTCGTGTAAATTGTCATACTTAAACGGACTGTGATTTGGATTTTTGGGCGAGCAAACGACTTTCAGTATGTATATAAATATAAACATGAATGCGAAATCTATTTTTAAATACAGTCATAAATAAAAAAAAGTATACGTTATTTATAGAGGGAACGATTCGTTGCCCACGGGAAAATATCAACGGGCAAGGGTGTTACAACTGCCAAAACAAGAAGTGCCCTGATTGAAACATGTTAGACAATGGTATATTTATAAACTATGTCAAAATAATGTAATCATTTAAAAATGCCCTGATTGATTATTGTTACTTTTGTATGAGTATGAATGTATAAATATAATTATGTTAAACTTATTATTTGTTATTACTTATAACATTTACACGATATGGTTCTTTATCATTGGATTGCATAATTTATGCATTATATAATCAACTTTTATAATCCCCAGGTCTTTTCTATTTGAATTTAACTATTTCACAAAATTATTCATGTCACCACATCTTTTAACTTAACACATGAAATTAGCCGGTCCAGTAAACGGGTCATGAAGCTATCTAAAATAAACTTTGGTGCGATGGCCGAGGTAAAACCTTGACCCTTATCCAAAATAGTTACATACTACAATAGACTAATCTACACAATTTTCACGTACATTTCAATACAGGGGTGGGACTAACTGCCTCTTCATCCACAAATAAAACAGAATTTTATATTAACCCAAATACACAAGTTGTAAAGATCCTTGAACCCATTAAAGAACAGAAGTTAAGTCAAGGGTTTACCGTTTTACTAAATTATTTATTTCCAAAAGAAACTTATTTTTATAAAAACGATTTTCAAACTAGACTATATTATGAAGCCATATTACTAGATAGTCACTCTGTTCAAATACGTCATAATTATATGTATATAATCCAGATCGATTTAGAAGGTTTTTATTTTGAGAAGATTGAGAAGGTTTTCAAAAATGATAGATTTTTAACTTTGATTTAAGTTTTTCAAACGTAAATCTCATTTTAATATGATTATAATTCAAAATGTGTAAAAAAAATTCGAATCAATGTTAAAAAATCTTCCGTTTTTGCAATATAAGTAAAATACTGAATCTTCTATACAAATTTATGGAATCATTACCATAACTCGATTTTAGCAATGATTTGTGAATCAAATTTATGATTTATAGCTTTGATTTATTATTAAATAATGTTTACTTGTGAATCAAATCAAAAAATATAAATCAATTTGCTCAAACGTAGATTTCTCAATTTTCTCAAAATAAAAACCTTCTCAACGGAACCGGAGCCTATATATATATATATACAAAACGCACCTTCAAATATGCGAAAAGTTACTAAAATGATCTTAAACTTTTACTTATTTACGAATTTTTTATATAACAAACTTTATTTATCAAATATAAAATGTATATCTAACGATTCATTCGTAAAAAAAATATGTCAATGAAAAGATCGTTGAATTGCGAACAAAACGAGCCTCATATTGCAATGATTCTAACAGTAAATATTAAAACCCAGAATTGCATCGGCAAACGTGATTTTTAATATTAAAAAAACATCACCACAAACGCACCCTCAGGTATGCGAAAAGTTACTAAAACGACCTTTAACTTTTACCTATTTACGACTTTTTTATATAACAAACTTTATTTATCAAATATTAAACATATATCTATCGATTCATTCGTAAAAAATATGTCAGTGAAAAAATCGTTAAATTGCGAACAAAACGAACCCAATATTGCAATGCTTCTGACATACGTATTATTTTATAAAAAATGTTGAAGTTTAATATATACTTTAAAATTTTTTACGGAAATAGTCCTTGAGTTTATCGGTTCGCTGCAAAGTTAGTCTTTAATGACTAACTTTGCAACGGATGCTAACATGAAGGACTATTTTCGTAAAAAAATTAAGTAGCCCATAAAGTTATCGGTTCGTTGCAAAGTTAGTCTCCCACACTCCATAGCGAATTACTATTGCATATCGGCCAACTATAATGTGAATCATGACCAGACGGAAAACAGGATATTCATTTAATTAAATATATCTGAAATATATCCAATAATGCTATACATATACATATGATAATCTTAAGATTTTTGAGACCATTATTTTTGTGCAATCACAAACATTGATTGTATGATATTTTAGACATTCGTAATGTCGACCAGCGCAAGTCGACAAAGATGTAGTTTATATCGTTAGTCAACAAAACAAATAGATACATTACAGTTGTATGAAATTTCATAAATAATGTTATGCATAAGATTTATTTTGTTATAGAACAATGTAACATTTTTTAGAATGTGAACATGTTTCAGATTTGTTAAAAAAACGCATTATAATGCCATTCATACAAATATACACAATTACGGAGTATTTGGTTTCTTACAATAAGCACATGGTTTATTTTATAACCGCAAACATGTGACGTTCTGGTACACATAAATATAGAGACCAACTTTTTGCACGTATCCAAATATATACACTCCCACTTGCTATTTTCTTTGGCAAGAATAGCAAGACAGCAAATTGTGCATACAAATGTACATAAAGTGTTTAAACATAATGAATGAATAACCATTTGGCTAGATCTATACATATGCAGAAATTCCACTAGAAATATTTTTTTCCCAACACAGCTGGACTACTACTTTAAACCTTTCATTGAAGCCCACATGCTCCAGATGGCCCAAATTTAACCCAACCCCAATTGGGAAACTGGGAAAGGCTTTTCAATCATTCACCGAGAGGAAGAAGTAGAGAATATGTACCAACGAGTGGGAATAATGTATCCGCGTGTTGCACCAAAGGCAATATGTAAAAATAAAAAAATTGATTGACTCAGATAAGAGCCAAGGGTATGAGAAAGTGTAAATTTGCCATTGCTGCACACACTGAACGAGTTGCCTAGCCAAGATACAGACAGTCGCTTTCTTTATTATACCTGCTCATATTCATCATCGCCTCATGGTTGTAGCACACAACCGGTGGGACGTCAGATGTAAACAATGTTGATCAAGCACAACGTCATATCCGAATATACGATAAGGATTTTGTGATTGTCACGTATGCCGAAGTAGAAGTCATTTTCTACATTTAAGCACGCGTGAAAGTACCAAAACCCTTAGCACACTCTGAAGATCATTCCTAGGTCCAAGTGAGTAGCCAACAACTAAAGAGATATAATTTTGCTTTCTAAATCGATGTTGTTGACTTCTGACATGGACGCTAGGGGTGATCAATAGAGCCGAATATTTAAATTTAGTAGATTGGATTTGCAAGTGCGGATAAACACTATTTTGTCAGTGCTGCCTGCCAACATACATGCCGGAAAAAATGAATTTTCTCATGGTAGCAAAAAATATATCTTAAAGGGTAAAATCATAACCAATAGTCTCTACACTCCGCTATACGCGTTCGGTTAGCGTATTGTTACTTTACTTTAATCGTTTGTCTATGATACTGTGTGATTTTACAATGACTATGGGCTTATACCCTTAGGTAGCAGCCATATTTATGATAATTTAATGCTTGGTTTGTTTATATAGATTGTTTACTTATTCGTTGCATGTTGATTATGTTTATCAATTCATATTTGTTTATGTTTGATTATGTATCATTTATCATTCAACTGGATCTAGGAACACGGACCAAGTGAAATAGAGTCTGGGATAAATAATACATACAGCTAATATATGTGACTTTGGATTATAGGATTACAAATTTATGCCCCTAGTGCTCCCCTGGTTTAAAGAGTGGTAGACTAAGTTGTGACTTACGATTACAAATGACATTTTGTTGCCTTGCTTTGGATCACGACGAACCGTAGACTACCAGCATATATATAACGATTAAATATAAGTGGGTAAAGCCTCGATGAGCTAGGTTTCAATATTCACCAATGTTGTCTCCTAGATAGATTATAATCAGCGGTGTAAGCTTTATGCGGGTTTAGGTTAATTGTGACAGGATTAACTAGAATACAAACCTAGAGTTTAGGGAGAAGAACCACCTAGCTTAGGAATGATTTAACACCAATAAAGTAATACAATCATTGTACACATAGATAATTCCTACATTTTATTAGATTAATCATGGTCGATACGTTTTTCTTACATTTGTGCTAGACCGCTTCTTTACCATTTGTTTATCTGCCTGTGTGTGTTTATTTCTTTATTTGTCATCATTATTTTAGGATAAACCAAAACTCGTGCCAGTCTCTCGGGCTGAAAATCCCCCCTTTGCGTTAGTTTAGGTTTAGATAAAATTAAATAAGATAAATTAGGACTAACATAGATAACTAAAATACTGATAGATTTAAGTATTAACGCTCACCCTTAGTGATCGACACCATACTTACCAACGAACCTACAATTGACCAAGTACACTGCTCGTTAGTGTTTGTTAATAGGTAAAGTTGAAAAAATATAAATAGTAAAACTTGATAATATAAATTATGTACACACGACGAAACACATCAACAATCGATATAAACAAACCAATCATTAAATTGTTATAAACATGGCTAATACCTAAGGGTATCAGCCCATAGTGATTGTAACAATACACAATATCATAGATGAACGATTAAAGTAAGAAAACAATACGCTAACCGAACGCTTATAGCGGAGTGTAGAGATTACAAGAGTTTTCCTATTGACTTGAGGCACTTTGCTGACTTTCTTGGCTTTTGAATTCGTCTGTAGATCAAACTTGGTGGTTAAGGGCTTCTTTGCCTCCTGAAAACCGAGTTTAGGGTTTTCTATTTATAGTTTCTGAAAACAGATCGATACGCCGTATTGAAAGGGTTCAATACGGCGTATTAGATAACTTGGCGTGGGCTTCACGAATATAATATTCCAGAATATTCATAAGCCGTCTCTGAGTACGGCGTATAAGGTCTTCTGGATACGGCGTATTGGATATTCGTGTCATGGATGCTTTTGTGAAGTTAGGGCACGGATACGCCGTATTTGCTGATGTGAATACGACGTATTGATAGCCAATCTTGCTTGTACTGAATGTTAACCAAGGTTTCATATACGGCGTATCTGCTGATGTGGATACGGTGTATTCTTCAAATTCAGGCAATGGTCTTGAATTCGTCTAAGTATTGGGATACATCGTACCTGTCTAGAATGATACGGCGTATTGGTTGTCAGAATAAGTAGACTTTCTTGAATTCTTTGTTCATGCTTCAAAATGCGTGCTTTTCACTAACTCTCGTCATTTGCTCGATAATATCTGCAATTCATAAATATAAGCAATTAAGTATCAATTCATATATAAAATAATGTAAAACGAGCAATATAGCTTGGAAAAATGATGCTAATAAATAAACGTTATTTGATGTCATCAAAACCTGATGATTTGTCGTGCCAATGCGCGGAGAATCACAAGTTATAACACTACAATTCACACGTTTCAAAAACTAAACGAAAGTGTTATAAGTAGATATAAGCAACCAAAGTACCCGTGTTTTCATTAGGAAGACCAAGAACAACACACCAACAGTGATGTTCCAACACCGCACCTTACATCCAAAACCCACACCGAAAATCACAAAATCGAGAGTTCTGTATTGAAATAAAATTAAACTATATACTAAACATTAAAATTTCATTTTTGATAAGGCGTGACAATTGATGAACCAGAATCGGTGATAGATGAAGACTATAAGGACACGTGCAAATAATGACACGTACGTAAGATAAGGACACGTACATAGCTAGTCAACCCAAATCAAAACCAAACAAACAGGCCGAAGTAAGCCCAAAGAAAGCCAGGCGGGCTTTTTTGCCACACGAAATGATGTTTAGTAAATAATGAC
Source organism: Tanacetum coccineum (assembly GCA_026074375.1). Lineage (NCBI taxonomy): Eukaryota > Viridiplantae > Streptophyta > Magnoliopsida > Asterales > Asteraceae > Tanacetum > Tanacetum coccineum. Next base: position 18,705 of record BQNB010101880.1, read on the forward strand.
ACGCACATAACATAAGGGCACATACATAGCTAGTCGACCCAAATCAAAACCAAACAAACAGGCTGAAGTAAGCCCAAAGAAAGCCAGGCAGGATTTTGTCGCCACACGACATGATGTTTAGTATGGAGTTTAATAATTATAGAATATGAGTTAAGTTATTTTGGATACCAATAATTCTTTGGATATTAGGGGATATAAAAAATTAATAGTTAAGATTAAAAGCATTATATTATTTCACCTATTTTTTATAATTTAAATGTCTCATGAACCTTTAATCGTTAGACAAGACAAATTATACCGTTACGACTACCATTTAATTATATTTCTATAGACGGACACTTTGATATACTTTCGACAAAAAAAATCGTTTTTTTCGCTTTTTTACGTATTCTTTTTTTTTGTTGAAACTTGCATGAGAAATCAAATATGATTAAACACTAATTTTAATATTATAATAGCTGCCCCTGCTATGAAACCATCCAAAAACTATCTTATGAGTCTTATTTGGTCTCATCAATTGGCTTACTATCCATTCAAATGCAACATCATCCTAACATTTATACATAATAGAAAAGCAGTCCTTGATAGACTGTTTTAGACTCAAGATATTAGCCGTCTGCATTCTACCAATTATTCTTTCATGAAGACTACTACTTATCATCTTTGTATTCTTCCAAAATAACTTTACTTTCTTTCCTGATGTTCATGATCACTTGCCATTGTTTACTCATCTTATTCACTCTGCTTAAATTCTTTACTGTCAAACTTTCCAGTTTCATTCTAACAAAGTTCACAATTATCTTCTGTCTTTGTAGCTTTTCTTCCCATTGCCAAATAGTCTATTATTCCTCTCATTCCGTATGTAGTAGACATAGGCTGCAAGTACAATTCTTCTCAAGATACTCATGATGGATTCGTTGCAGGGCATTTTGCTTATAGTATCAAAGATGTCATGCCATTTTTCATTCTAACCAGATTGCTTTATCATCTTCTTTATTTCAGTCCAAACTTTTAATGAAATTAACAATCAAAGAATAAGTGCTCATGTAAATCATAACACTCTTCGCATAAAGGGCAAGTCAATGGATTCCCATTATGCCATCTTATAATTCTGTCTTGAGTAGTCAGTCTACCAAGAATAGCCATTCACAAAATAAAGGAGTGTTTGGGAGTGTAGTATGAGAACCAAACAATGTCACTCCAAGGCACAAGGCATAGTAGTATCACTAGTTTTCCAATCCTTCTAATATCTATTAATAGAGAATTTAACCCTTTTGCCATCACTTGTAATCCACTCAGTTTCATCTTTAAGATCATTACTAAGAGCAGGAACTTGAATAGAATTAAGAATGGTATATGAATTGTACCATTCATCAGGCCATTTCTATTGTCCTTCTTGAATCATATCTTCCAGCTTTAAGTTCCAATCAATGTTTGCTTGAGTGATCTCATCCTTTGTAATAACATTGCTTAACATTCCCCCATCTTACCATTTATCATGCCACATAAAAAATGGATGCCCCATCACCAACTTTATACTTCAAATGCACTTTCATTATGTCTCTCAATGCAATGATTTGCTTCCACCCACAACTAGCATTGTTGTCACATTTTACATCCATATACTTTTACCTTTTAACCTTATAGCATTTACCCATTTGACCCAGAGAGATTCTTTGTTACTAGCCACATTCCACAAATGCTTAGCCATTAGGACCTCATTTTAGTCACTTAGATTCTTTATACCATGGTCACCTTCCTTTATAGGCTTGCAAATCTGTTACCATGTCACCTTAGCTTTTCCCTTAAACATCTCACCCTGACACCATAAGAAAACCTTTGAGGAGTTTATCAATATCTTTAACCAATGTCTTTGGGATAATCAACCCAGAAGCCCAATAAACTTGCATAGAAGTTAAGATAGATGCTATGAGTTGTAATCTCCTAGCATATGATAGCATTTTATTCTTCTAATTACTCACTTTAGCTCTAACGTTTTCAATAAGGTTTTTACATTCATTAACTCTAATTTTTTTGGTAATCAATGAAACACCTAGGTAAGAAATTGATAGTTTTTCTACTTTGAAAGGTAGAAGAGAAAGTACATCTTGCTGAGTCTGTTCAGTTACATTTCCATAGAGGATAGTACTTTTGCTCATGTTTGGTTGTAGCCTAGAGACTTTACTAAAATTATCTAAATCCCTTTTCACCACACTAGCATACTGAGAATCGACATGACACAGTACTAATAAGTCATTAGCAAAGCATAGATGTGAAATTTTAAGTTGCTTGCATCCTCAGTGATATTTGAAACCATAGTCAGCGT
>BQNB010101881.1:2630-24375 GCA_026074375.1 Tanacetum coccineum
ATATTGAAGGTTAAAGATGGAAGGTAAATTGACAAAAATGGCCTCACATGCAAGTCACATAAGGTGATTTAACTGACTCGTTTAACGAATGTTATCAAAAAGGACATAGGGTGTTACAAAATATAAGACTAAAGGTTTGCTTTATTTTCTAATGATCACCAATCAAATTTGTATATTTTGTAGGCACAAAAATCATTTTTTATTCTTAAAAGTCGCCGAAAGTGCAAAAGTCAAAAACCACAAGGACAAAATTTGTAATTTACCATTTTAAGTCTATATTTCGATTATATATTTCTAATTTCACGTAGCGTTGAGTTGCACAAAATTATACGAAAACGAGATTCTGATTCTCGCACGTTGTTGCGGAGCTAACTTAAATTGTATGTTTATAATTTGCGTGTGTCAAAAACTATTAGCATGTGATTATTTTCATGATTGCATTGTTTTGTAAGCGTGGCATGATAATTATTTTTTTCAAGTATAGTAATATGTTTTCAAAGTTTGGGGGTAACATATTTTGTGTAATTCATACAACGCTATAAGTACTTTTTATAAATTCATTTTGTACTTATGCATGGCTTTAGTGAGTTTGTTTTTTTTTTGGGTAAAAGGGAATTCATACCCCGGTAAAATATATTACACCAAAAAAGCATTGAAGTACAATGGATGTAGGTGAAGTCCTAACATCTCAGCCCGTTACATGGGCAACAACATGCACACAAATAGTGCAATAGCTAACATAAGAGTGACATGCCACTCTTATGACTACCAAACCAAATGAAAAAAATTGAGCAAACTAAAAGTAAAGGAGTGATGCTGTGCTTCTATGCTAGTCCAAATGGAGACTATTGGTCACTGGGACGTATATAGCTTCCAACTTCCAGTTACAACCACATATGTCATCATGATGATAAATTATCACCAAGAGTCTCTACGGTTCGTGTAAATCAGACCAATTATACCAATAGCTTTATGCACTTCTATGTCTGCCCCCATGAAACAATCTCTCGACACAAGTTATAGTATGAAACCCTAAAAAACGTAGGTAAATCCCACGTTAATGAACACACACGTCAACTTTAATAGTTACAGCTCACGTGACATCCACATGACACCCTACCCTAACAATGAGAACTGAATAGCAATAACCTTGATAGGAATGTAGTCCAGCGCCAAACAGATCCGATAAGACAACTTCTAGGGTTTAGTCCCCACGTGAACAGTTTAGTCCCCACACGTGATAATCACATGAACAAAGAAAACCCTAGCAAGAATTAGGGTTTCTGACATCCATCTCTCCATGAACACCTCCGCGTAAATTGCCAATATCGACTACCACCATCAACGTGACAGCCCTTCCACGAACAAAAACACCACACATCGGATATTCCCCGTTGTCACAATCCATGACAACGAAATAACTACCCATGATTGATCAGCGTAGGTCCATACATTTATTCAATAAGCAAGATCCATATAAAACGATCAAAGCACCAGACACCCGATCTCGACGAAACCAGAAATAATAATCATGCTAAGGAAAAACCCTAGATAACTAGGGATTCTTGATCTCGCCATCACACCCAAAAACATGCTGCCAGATCTTCAGAATGAAGGATCTATAACAGCGGCAACAAAACGTAACCCTAGAAAAGGTTTTCATCGTGTAAAGCACATGCCAACCCCACACATGATCATCAAGATCAGAAACAATGAACCATACAGCCAAACCCTAATAATTAGGGTTTCTTGATCTCGGTTAATAACACAGATCGTGCACCAAAACCACAAATCGAAACCCTTAAAAAACGATCCAAACGAAACCCTAAGAATTTAGGGTTAGGGTAACGATTTGTTGAGAGGCGATTCCCATAAGATACAAATACTAGCACAACCACCCGACCTAAGAAAATCAAAATCTTATGAAACGATTGCATACCTCTTGAATAAGAGATAGAGAGGCGTTTGATAAAGATTTTTGGCCAGAGAATTTATATGGAGGGAGGCCGGAAATCCTTATGGAGAGTTTGTTGTCGCATGTTGCGGTGAATTTTTTGGGTTTACGTAAGTAACTTTAATAAGAGTCTTAATAATACTATAGTTTCGCTTTCGGTTCTAAAGTTAACCTATTCTTATATCATTTTGTTGTCCTGCTATTTTTTCATAGGTTATAAAATTTATTTGTTAACAATATCAATTATTTATATAATTTAAACTTTAACAGAATTTATGTCTTTGGCTTATGTAGTTTTTTTGTTCTTCTTTATTTATTTTTAAGGCTATTAGGTAGTATAAGGGTGTGTTTTAAAATTTTTCATTTTTTTTCAAAAAATTATATTAAACTTCAATATTTTTTATAAAAATCGCTTGTACGTCAAAAGAATATCAATATTTGGCTCCTTTTGTTTGAGATCCTGAGATCTTCACATCGGTATATTTTTTTTGAAGAAGTCGTTAGGTATTTGTTAGATATTTGACGAACACAGTTTGATATCTAAAAAAGTCGTAAATAGCAAGAAGTACAATGTAATTTATATAATTCAAACTTTTATAGAATTGTACTTCTTTGACCCTCGTGGTTTCTTTGCTACTTTGGTATTGAATTTTAAGGTTATTAGGTAGTTTAAGGGTGTGTTTTGAATAAAAAATTAAAAATTATTAAACTTCAACATTTTTTATAAAATCGTACGTATGTCAAAAGCATATCAATATTATGTTCGTTTTGTTTGTAATCAGGAGGCATTAGCAATGGTATACTTTTTATCATAGATTTCGCTAGATATTTGCTACATATTTGACGAATACTTATGTTTTTGGGCCGATTTTATTTCTGTTTTTAGTCTAATGTTTTGGGTGTTACCGAAACGTCGTCGTTTCAATCGTTATTTTTTGTAAAATCATACCTATTTCGAAATCATATCAATATTAGGCTCGTTTATTCGTAATTCAGAGTCCTTAGAAACGGTATACTTTTTATTAAAGAATTCGCTAGATAATGGCTACATATTTAGCGAATAAAGTATGTTATATAAAAAATTCGTAAATGGTCAAAAGTTCATGGTACGTTTTGTAAAATTGTTTTTATTTTTTTCTGCCGCTTTTATTTATGTTTTTGGGCTGATTTTTTGGGTATTACTGAAACGTCGTCGTATAAATCGGTAATGTGATATCTATTAATACTATTAAAAGTGGGGTTTTGCATATGTCATCTTCTACTAGGTGAAATTTTTCATTGGATTCTTCAATTAAAATTAAAATATATTAATTGATGATGTCATATATTTTTATATTTTATCTTTTTGTATTAATATATTTACTTTTTTTACACTCTTTCTTGAAATATCATTCCTTTGTACAACTTTTTGTAAATTAGAATGATATGCATAACTTTTCATTAATTTTTAAATTTGAAATTCATATCAAAAGAAATTTCTTTTAGTCAAAATTATTCATGCTTCTGCCTTTGATCTTTGGTGGACTTCTTATTTGATTCGTAGTTAATTTAACTTCTTTGAATTTAACTTTTCGATTGAAATTGTTGTAGGTTTTCTTTTATTTGTTATAATGCAACAACCTTCTCTAGAACACATGATATCGATTTTTAGAAATGTACATAAGTTGTAATATTTGTTATGTTAGTTGGATTTTTTCTTTGTTTAAATTTAAAGTATAACGAAATTATTGAATGAAAGCTTTTGCTTTATTTGATTTATTCAGAAAACTTAGCGAAGTGAAAAATATTGATATTTAAAAATCTTAGGTAAAGTGTTTAAGAAAAAAGTCTAAAATGTGAATCAACTTATAAAGATCTTTCTTTGTTTAATTATCTTGAGTATTAGTTTAGCTCTCAATGAGCAAAGATTGTTGCAGTCGTATAATAGAATATTGTCAAAGTTCTTTTAACATTCACCTTTTGGCATATACCATGTATTTTAGCTTCATTACCATCTTTTTGTGTTTGATGAACAACAATTATTTGATATAATGTATGAATAATAAAAATTCAAATGTTGGATTAACTTTTTGTAAATGATGATCACATGTTATATTCGGTAGGGCTATATAAAGATAGAGTATAATTTACAGGAAGAATCTTTTTAATATGCTTATGATTTATATGCTTAGATGTTACAAAACATATTAAATGTTGAAGGTACATATCCTAATTCTAAAACCTAGATGATTAATTTGATGTTTGTTATTCATAATTTCTTTGTTATAACTTCTTTACATAGTGTAAGTTTTTCTAATGGCCTCTAAAATTAGAGATGAAAAATATAAATGTGTCTAAAGGCAAGCAAACTTTTTACGTGGAATGTTTTTAATCTTTTTGTATTGTTTCTAAACTGATATTTAAGTTTTGGTGACAATGTTCTCCCAATATCCTATTAAAAAGGTTTATGAGAAATTATGTTTAATCACTTATTGTTTCAAAGAATGAGTAAGCTTGATTTAGGGTGCGTTTGGTTTGTAAGTGGGATTAGATTTAGATTTGAATTTGGAAAATGTTTGAAAGTAAATAAGGAAAGAGAAAATTAATTATTATTTTAATTTAATCAAAATAATAGTAACACAAATAGTCAAGTAGATCATGCGGCTAGAATTTTTCTAAAAATTAAAAGTAATATTTTATTGCTTAAGATAGTGAAAACCCAAGGTACCCCTTGGACATAGAATTTAGGGACTACATCCGCGCGTGAGCCTAAAGAAAGTCAACCAAACAATTTATTTTATACCTCTATCATCATAAACCCACTAAAACCCACAAACCAAACAGCCCCTTAAATCTTTTTATAGTTGTAATATAGACAAAACATAATGATCGCAATAGGAAACAATGGACGCGTTTGAAGTTTTGATTTAAGTGTTGACTTTCATAAATTCGTCTTTTTCCTATATTGTTTGTTAGTGCAAGAATTATGTATGTTTCTAACATTGTAGTCGTTTCACTTTTTCAAAATACTATGCATGAATGTAAACCGTGACAACCCACATTTTCATGTTTACTTTTATTTAAAAACTTGAACATTTTGCTTCGAACACATACGTACTTGATTTAACATATAACTAGTTAGGTTATCCCGCGTATTGTGAAATAACTTTGAACGTATCCGGACTCTAGACTAAGTTTAGTGTACATGTAATTAGTGTACCGTCATCCTCATGGGCATATTTTACAAGTCATATGCATATGATTTTGCAACTTTTACGTAAATCATTTCAACTTGCATTATATACATGCATGCATGCACAACTTACACAATGCATCACTACGTTTGAATTAGCTACACATCTAGTACCTAAACTTTTAAAAACTACATTTTCTCCCCCCCCCCATGGCTTCTAGATAAACTAACCCTCCTATGGGGGTATAACATCAAGTTCTTTTTAACTTAGGAGACCTCTATTACGATGTGTATGTAATTGTTGTTAAGTCACTATCCCCCCTTTTGTCTTCTACCCTTCCATATCCCAAGTGAACCCATCACAAGAAATCATTGCTTAGTTTGGGTTAACACATACATGTGATCTCCCACATCCCAAGTGAACCCATCACAAGAAACCATTGCTTAGTTTGGGTTAACACATACATGTGAGTCCTAAATCACATTTGGAGCTAACCATAAATAACTTATAAGAGAAAGATGCATAGAACTAGTCATTCACCATTCAAAACATTAGTACACACACTCTTCTCTCCCTTAATATTTTAGGCAAAACAACCACAAGAGCAATTGTATTTTTAAGATTTTGGTTAAGGTTTTACAAGAGATTAAGATTTGGTTAATCAAAGCTAGGGTTTGGAAGTGTTATTTAAGGTTTTCAATTAGTGTCCTTGGCTAATTTGTGCACTCTTTGCCCTCAAATCATCACCACAACATTGTAAGCATCTCATTTACATGTTTTTAATTCATTATAAGTATTTCATGGTAGTTTTTATATCACCATTATATACTTGTTATGTAAAAACTTGAAATAAACTTGTTAATGAAAAACCCTGATTCTGGCATAATTTTAGGTCGCCTTGTACACACGTTTTCACCAATTTAAAGAACACTTATGATCCATTTCTTGGCACCACACCTTAGTACTATGTCTTAGAGAGTTTCATTATCAATTTTATAAATTTAGGAAATTTATTAGTATTTTAAACAGATTGTACAAGACAAACTGTCCAGTTTTACACACTTAACAAGATAGGTATTTCTTAGCACTTTAGGCTTTGAACCATGAATCAAGCCAGTTGAACGTTTGTAGCTAAGACCTATATATAAAGTCAGCAACTTGAATCAATTAAAAAGGTTAAGTATTGAAGGAGTTATGACCAAAACAAGTTTAGTAAAACTATCTGGAAATTACCAGCTTTGACATCTGTGTATTGTTTAGCACTTTTGGACCCTTTAAACTATGATATAGAATGTAAGACTTACATTTTTGGAAATAAAACTCAAAAAACTTTAAACTAGGCTTTATAATGGAATGATTTAATTAGAAAATGAATGAGTTATGGTCCCGAGAAGTCGGGTAAAGACCTTATTTCAGAAACTGTCTTGATTTTCTATGTATAAATACTTGGCAAAACTTGATTTTAAATCACATTTGGAATTTGGAGAACCTTAGTCACAAGTGAAAAGTTTATAAAACTCAAATTCATATTTTTCACTTCATATTGTAAACCTAAAGTGCCTTATTATTAAATTAGGTTGCGGTTAGGATACTTTGACTCGTTTGTACTCGAACTACTACCGTATCACCTACTTGCTTGAGATGAGTATCATAGCCCCAATTTCTCTTGTTTTGAAATGCTTGGGCTGAGAATAATACATTGCTTGCTTTTACTTACGGACACAAGTAATTAAAACTTTTACGAATTTATAATAAGTTACCACATGTGCCATAAAGTCCCCACTATCATGAATCGTTAATTACTTTGTATAAGCGCGAATGTTGTGAATATATCTATTTGGGGTTGAACTTCCCCGTCCGAGTGTTGGTAGCTCTTACTTGACCAACCGTATTGGTCAAACAGACGCATTTCATTTGAGGAACTTTAGGTGTTTGGCAAAGCACTTACTACGACAACAATTGTAACAGCTTGAACTATACATAAGGCTTCGAAGTCATGAGCTTAGTACAATAGTAATACTTTTTGTGTGATATTATATTTGTTGTAATAATTACATACACTCGAAAATATTGTAGTCCACACTTATATTTATTTAAACCTATGAACTCACCAACTTTATGTTGACGTTTTTTTTTTTTTGGGTAAAAGGGAATTCATACCCCGGTAAATTATATTACACCAAAAAAGCGTTGAAGTACAATGGATGTAGGTGAAGTCCTAACATCTCAGCTCGTTACATGGGCAACAAACAAGCACACATTAGTGCAATAAACTAACATAAGAGTGACAACCCACTCTTATGACTACCATACTAAATTGAAATAAAATACAAGCCAACTATAAAATAAGAATGATGCTCGCGTTTCCAATTTAGACCATACTGGAAACTATTGATAATAGCTCCAACTTCCAAGATTAACACCACCTAAATCAGCTTGATGAATCAATAGCACCAAGAATCTCCAAGGATAGTTTAATCAGACCAATGCATAGTAGCGTCATGCGAATTAAACCGAAGACACTACACTCGCAATCATGGGACCTGCAGGTAATATCCCAATGATAACAAAGCATGTTAAACCTGCTCACGCACGCCCATCGTCATGTGAAATACACATGACAATGTCTTCCTAAGATGAGAAAAAAAAAACTACTAACCTAACCACAACATAAGAATGACAAACCATTCTTATGACAACTAAAGAAAGTAAAACAAATACTTCCTAACAATAATCTATACGGATATCAGAATGATAAACTCCACCACACAGCGTCGAATCCGTCATAGAACTTCTAATGCACGTAGCAACTTCCAAAGACATGAAACATCCTTGATCCATTCATTAAAGAGATATAATTGCGCATCATTCCAGTCAAGACTCACATTAATGCTTAATTAAATTCTATCAAAGCACACATTAATTCCAGTTAAGACTGGAATTAATTCCAGTCAAACTACCCAGAATAGATCAAGATGCACATTAATTCCAGTCAAACCAAATCCCTAAAACATAGGGATTAAGCCATAACAGCCATCACCATCATCAACCTCCATGATTGAACAACCCAAATCAGAATCATCACATTGTATAATCATCTGACATAAACTTCCAATCTCTTCATGCATCCACGGACCAAGAAAACGCAATACAAATTGTCTCCAAAATCAGACAATACCGAATAGGAGTTAAGCCCAGCGCGTCACAGATCATGAATTCCAAGAACTTCCAAATAGCCTACACGGCTAACTTCCATAGACACTTCCCAAGAAACAACCATGATCAGCCAAGATGAAACATATTGTAAAGACTGTATCACCCAATTTCCAAGGAAGACTCACCATCTCCATGATAATACCAATATCATATCATCATCATGCTACTAGTAACAACCAAAACAATACGGTTTGATAAAAGGCAAAGAACCTTAAATCAAATCACGATCAAGTGCAACATTTATGTTGACGTTTTAGCATGTATTTTCTCAGATCCATAACTTGCATACTAGGCTGTCATGTTAAAGACTTTTCGCATAAACTCTATTCATTTGATCATCTTTCCAAACTATTTACTATTTTGTGATGAAATTTTGGGATGTATTTTGTCAAAACTTATTTATCCGAGTGTATCAAATGAATGCCTTTCTAAAACGACACATATAGAGATCGTTCTTTATATTCTTGTGTTTCTTGTGCTATGAAGTCATACCCCGGTTACCATTCCACTGTGATATTTTGGGGGTGTGACAGATTGGTATCTAGAGCCAAGGTTATAGAGAACTAGGTTGCATTATTAGGCCTAGACTATAACCATTGCATCATAAATATTTTGTGCGCATACTTACTATACATTCACACTTACTTTATGCAAACGTTTACACTTGCCTTTATATAAATGATGTTTTATATAAATATTGAAATTGTCACAACAACATGTCTACCTCTTACATCATAATTTCTTTGGATTCCGACGACGAGAGCGCCAACTCGTCTATTTCCTACATCATCCTCTCATCAGACTCAGAGGCCGAGGATACCGCGTCGCCTGCTGTTGTACTTGCGTCATCGCTTGACTATGTTCTAGCTTTGCCAGACTATGTCCCAGCTTCAAACACTGACACCGAGCCATTTTAGACACTGGCTTCACCTGACTATGCACCGGGTTTGGATACTGAGACTGATCTTTTGAAGAGGACCCTCAGGAGGTTGAGCACGACCTAAAGGATCCTTCCAAGGAGGATCTGACGAAAGAGGAGACCCACATACACCACCCACTAAGGTTGCACCTATTGTACCTACTTCTATTATCCAACTAGGGCGGACTCCCTCGTTTCGTCCATACTGGCTCTACCATAATGGGCTACGCTTTATGTTCACACCAAGGAAGACGGTGCAGGCACCATATATCCTTGCACCTGCTATTGAGGCGGCTATTGCCGAGGAGATTGTTGCACCACCTCGTAAAAGGACCCGCTCACCCTTACCACCACCATCACCTTCATCACCATCATCACCATCATCACCATTATCATCATCATCATCACCATCACCACTACCATCACTATCACCACCACCCAGAGATACCTTACCACCTCACAAGAGGCTCCAGATGACATCACCTCATCTAGATACTACCGACGAGGCTGTGGTTGAGGCTGTTGCACATCACCGAAGGTCAGCTGCTCATCATTAGGAATGGGTAGAGCCCATGCCCCTTGATTGGAGTGCCGAGGAGGGTCTACCTCTTAGACTCGAGGTTAGAGAGAGTTCGAGGGCAACATATACACAATCCATCACCAGATAGTCTATTCAGCACACTGTTCCCCTACTTGTGGCGAGGATGGCTCATCATGAGAGAGAGATTTATGCCCTCCAAGACCAGATGGAAGAGGTTTGATGTGTTGAAAAAGCTTTAAATTTATAATATTGATTTCACCGAATTTTAATACAACACACGGGTAAAGTATAACCCTCGTATATAGTATAGATTTTTAGGGTAAGACCAGGTCGTCCACAAGGATTTGATTATGTTCATGTAATCACAATAATTAAAACATATTTCAATAACTTTTTCGAGTTGAATAAGTGATAACTAATAATGGGGAGTTTCAATGATAAAGAAATATGACTACTCGGGTAGCTTCATATAATTCAGTAGCAATGGTATAACTGTGATCTTCGATTTGAGTTGTTTAACTTATAAAAAGGTTTTCTCATCAAAAAACATTTTCACAAATTAATTGTTTTTAACTTAAGACTTATATTAGTTAACTTAATTAAATGTGTCACTCAAATAATCAAGTTACTATTATATCAAATCTATATTGTTTATCAATTAACGTAAGCAGGTTTCTCTAACCAAACGTTAAATATCGCAGACAAATCTTTAAATTATATAAGTCACAACGAGTCTTTCGACCTATACCGTTATGAGTATACAATCAAAGTTGATGAACAAAGTTGATAAGATTAGATACGATAGGATCTCAATGTAAGCTTAAGATTAACAAGATCACAATAATACCAAATACTTCTTTATTATATTAATTTAACCGAGTAGTCATAAGAGGGTTTAGCTTCTCATGGCTACGTAGTCCATAATAACAAAGTAAATTAGGGAAATGAAATACATACGAGATTCAGATAGGTAATGGATCACAGAATAACCCGTTTATAAATATCAAACCCTTATTTAACAACCCGTAATATAGAGGGAGGATTCTATATGTGCAGACACTTGAATTGAATGACCAAACACTCAAATTGATTTATTTACTTAGTTTCCAGGTAATCTATTACTAACATATGAAGGCGATGAATGTTAAATTCGAAAAGAAAGTTTCAAAATCCGTCACCTTTCCTAGGCGCGCCTAGGCTCAAGGCTCTAAATCCCAAGGCTCTACGCTTTTTGTGAGCCTTGTGCATGTGCGGAGCCTCGATCTGAAAAAATCCCTAGAGATTGAGCCTTAGAGCCTTAAAGCCTAGGTGCGCCTTAAGTTGCGCTTTTTTAAAACTATGAGTGAACATGCACATTTTTCATGCTATTCAGTATCAAAAGTTCACGAGAAATGATGATAATATATAAAATAACGCCACCTAAAATATGTATAATTAAGGCGTTATCAAATCCCTCCAGACTTAGCTATTCCTTGCCCTCAAGCAATCAAAGCGAAAAAACAAGAATCATTTATCATGACGTGGAGAAAAATCATATTTTATTTTTAACAAGTATTTAACTGGATTTTAATGTTTTAGGCATAGACATATAAAAGGGAACCTCACAAAAAGGATATATAATTTTTATTCACTCAAGGCATTCAGATAGGGTTTGTGTTTGTGATATCACTCAATTTTGCACAGACATAATCTAGATGGCTACCATATGCTTGTACAAGACACATAAACATGATCGTTGCGGCGTGAGCACCTAGACAAAATCTCAAAGAGGCAAAACGTGATGATGATGTGGGTAAATACAGGATACATAATATCGTCGTGTGCCAAACCAAAGCCTTATAACTTTAACTTTTACTATATTCTTTCTTTTCTTTTCAATATTTTTGATACAAAATACAATACGATACTAAGGCTGGCATAAAACTTTGACTTTTGAGCACATTGAGCATTTTGCATACGTGGAATACTTTGGGAATTTTAGCACTAACAGCGAGTTCTATAGATAGCGGGATTATATGGGGATTTTATTTTACCTTTTATCATACGAGATTTTCTATAAATTAACCTCACTGCGGTTAGTAAATGATAATCGAGCACGAGTTCTAGAGCTGCTAAATTACTGGCACTCTCATAGAAAATATGTAAAGGATATGCATAAAGGCTAAAATATACCTCACAATTTAGTGGAGTAATTTTGTGCTAGGTATAATGTCGATCAGAGTAGGATTTTTTCCCTTACTAAGTAGTATACATTTTTTAATTTTTGGAAGAAAGCTATATATGAATTTTTATAAAATATCAGTTAAAATGTAGCCAGATTGCAGTGCAAACATGGAGGGAAAAGATATAGATAATAATTCTTCTTATTTGGCTCCCCTCCACACTTAAGTTGAACATTGCTCTCAATGTGAGAACTGATAAATATAAAAATAAGGAAAACGGTACTTCCCGGGCATAAGCGAGCTGCGAGAAAGTTATTCATGAGAGGATATCTTTGTTTTGCTTCACTTGTTGGACTTTTCTTGGACTTGAATACCTAAAAATAATAAACAAACAAAAACACAATAAAACAAAAATATTTTTTATAAAGGTCCCTCCACACTTAAGTGGAAATAAAATAAAGCACGGGTTGCCTCCCGAGAAGCGCTTAATTTTTCAGAGTCATTAGCTAGACTAATGCTTCGGTGGTTCAGTTTTTGGGATAGAAAGATGTGAGTTCTTCCCTTCGGTCATTATAATAATCTTCTTCATGATAAAGATTAAGTCTGTGGCCATTTACAATAAATATCTTGCCATCTTTACCATAGAGTTCAACATATCCGGATGGATATTGATGTTTTTCCATGTATGGTCTAAGCCAACGAGATCTAAGTTTAGGTTGCTTGAATTTATATTTTGAGTGAAATAGCAGCACTTTATTTCCTTTTTTGAATTCTTTTCTCATTCTAAGTTTTATGGCATGCCAGACTTTGGTTCTTGCTTTGTATAGACGAGAGTTTTTATAAGCTTGATGTCGGAATTCGTTTAACTCATGTAGTTGAAACATTCTTTATTCTCCAGCAGCGATGAGATCTGGATTATAAATTTTAAGTGCCCAATATGCACGGTGTTTGATTTCAAACGCTAAGTGGCAATTTTTACCATACAAAAGTTTGTAGGGTGTAGTTCCAGTTGGTGTTTTATAAGAAGTTCTAAAAGCCCACAGAGCATCATCAAGTTTTCTTGACCTAATAGCATGATTATCTTTTATAGTATTCTTAAGAATACTTTTTAAGGCTCTGTTTATGTTTTTAACTTGACCACTTGTTTGAGGGTGATAAGATGTTTAGAAATGATGATTTACTCCATAGCGTTTCATAGTTTTTTCCATAAGCTTATTACAGAAGTGAGTTCATCTATCGCTTATCAGAGCTTTAGGCATCCTAAATCGGCAAAATAATTTTTTCAGAAATGATATAATAACTCGAGCATCGTTAGTCGGAAGAGCTTGTGCTTCTGCCCATTTAGATACGTAATCAACAGCGACTAAGATATACTCAAACTTGTAGGATTTCGGAAATGGTCCCATAAAGTCAATACCTCATATGTCAAAAACTTCGCATACTTGAATGCTATTTAAGGGCATTTCATCTCTTTTGGATATATTTCTAGTTTTTTGACATGCTTCGCATAGGCGAACCAGAGTATGAGCTTCTTTGATGATTGTTGGCCAGTAAAATTCTGAGTCTAAGACCTTTTTAGCAGTGGTTATTGGTCCATAATGTCCAACGGTAAGTCCTTGGTGACATTGATCTAAGATTGTACGAGTTTCTGGTGCTGAGACACAACGTCTAATCATACCGTCTGAACATACTTTGAAAAGAAAAGGTTCTTCCCAAAAATAGTTTTTAAGATCAGAGAAGAATTTGTTTTTCTGTTGGTACGTCATACCCTTAAGAATTATATCACCTACCAAATAGTTTGCAAAGTCTGCGAACCATGGTATGTCTTTGGTGCTAATTTCCATAAGAGTTTCTTCAGGAAAGTTATCGTTAATTTCATCGCCATCACTTGTCTCATCGTTTTTAATTCGTGATAAATGATCGGCGACTACATTTTCGGTACCTTTTTTGTCTTTTATTTCTATATCAAACTCTTGCAATAGCAATATCCAACGTATGAGACGTGGTTTAGCATCTTGCTTTTTGAAGAAGTGTCTTAAAGCGGAGTGATCGGTATAGACAATAGTTTTTGATAATATCAGATATGGTCGAAATTTATCGGATGCAAAGACTACAACCATATGTTCTTTTTCTGTAACAGTATATTTTTGCTGAGCTGCATTAAGAGTTTTGCTTGCAAAATCGATGGGGTGGAAGTGTTTTCCATCTCTTATTCCTAAGACTGCTTCAACTACGAATTCACTTGCATCACACATTAGCTTAAATGGAAGATTCCAATTCGGGCTTATGATAACAGGAGTGCATGTGAGTTTTTCTTTTAATGAACTGAATGCTTTATGACATTTATCATTGAATTCGAATGAAGTATCTTTTTCAAGCAGTTTGGTTAATGGATGGGTAATTTTCGAGAAGTCTTTAATGAAACGTCGGTAGAAACCAGCATGTCCTAGAAAACTTCTAATGCCTTTGACATTAGTAGGGGTGGAAGTTTAGAGATAACGTTAATTTTAGCTTTGTCAACTTCAAGGCCTGCTCCAGAAAGTGTCCGAGAACTATTCCTTCTTTAACCATAAAGTAATATTTTTCCTAATTAAGGACAAGATTTGCATCCTTACATCGTTGAAGCATTTTATCAAGATTGTTTAGACAGTTATCAAAGAAGTTTCTAAAGACGGAGAATTCGTCCATGAATACTTTCATAGATTCTTCGATCATGTCATGAAAGATAGCCAACATACACCTTTAGAAAGTAGCGGGTGCATTACATAAGCCAAAAGGCATTCGCCTGTAAGCGTATGTTCCGAAAGGGCATGTGAAAGTTGTTTTTTCTTGATCCATAGGGTCGATTGGTATTTGGAAATATCCAGAAAAACCATCTAGGAAACAGAAGTATTTATTTCCTACGAGTCTTTCCAGCATTTGATCCATGAATGGCAACGGAAAGTGATCTTTCCTTGTTGCTTCATTAAGTTTATGATAGTCAATACAAACTCGCTAACCCATAACGGTTCTTGTTGGGACAATTCATTGTTTTCGTTTGTGACTACTGTGATACCACCTTTCTTTGGTACACAGTGGTTGGGCTTGCCCAAGGACAATCAGCGATTGGATATATAATACTGCTATCGAGGAGTTTAACGATTTCTTTTTTAACAACTTCTTGCATATTTGGATTTAGTCTTCTTTGTTTTTAAACAACAAGTTTTTTGTCTTCTAGGAGTTAAATTTTATGTTTACAAAAGGAATGAACAGATACCAGGAATGTTTGTTGTTTTCCAAACAAAGGCTTGCTTGTGTCTTTTTAGAACATAAATTAGCTTATTTTTGTTTTGTTCAGAAAGCTGAGATGATATGATTACATGAAGAAAATAGGATTCTTCTAAGAATGCATATTCAAGATGATCAGGAAGAGGTTTAAGTTCAAGATACGTAGGAGGTTCATCAAGAGATTTCTTGATCTTATAGTCAGCATCGAAGGTGATTTTTTCGAAGGGTATTTCTTTTTCTTTAGAATCAGATTCATAGTTTTGTTCAACAGTCATAGCCATGAATTCATCAAATTCAGCAAAGAGTTTTTCTTCAAGAGGAGTTCCCTCGATGGAGTAAAGGATTTTACTACCTTCATCGAGAAGAGCGTCGAAATCTTCTTCTAAGATTTCATCAATAACATCAATGCTAAAACATGTATCATTGTTAGAATAGGAATGTTTCATTGCAGAATCGATATGAAAGATCATACGTTTCGTTCTTACTCTAAGGTTGAGTTGTTTTTGTTTAACACGAATTAATGCATCCGCGGTACATAGGAAAGGTCTTCCTAAAATGAGAGGAACTTTACTATCTTCTTTCATTTCAAGAATAACCAAATCCACAGTAAAAGTGAATTTACCAACTTGAACGAGCATATTTTCAGCTATTCCAATAGGGTATTAGAAAGAACGGTATGCTAATCTTACGCTCATTTTAGTAGGTTTGAGAGTTTCGAGAGATAGTTTTGCATATAGAGAATATGGCATAAGATTGATGCTAGCACCAAGATCGGCTAAGGCATTACAAGAAAAAGTTTTGCTAAAAGTGTGATGAGGTGTCATTTTATACACTTTTTCTGGGTCATTTAACCCCCTAAATCATGCAAATATGCCCAGATTATGTGCTTAATCATTTGTTTTCATGTTTTTAGCACTTGGATGGATTTTGGAGGAAATACACGTAACTTGGGCTCATTTGGAGAAGAAACGGACAAGACTACGACTCTACACCAAATCAATTGAAGAACTGTGCATACAGTGCGTGAAGACGGCATCGCGAATCCCAAGCGACGGCGTCAGGTCTTTCAAGATGCGGCATCAGAAATTTGGCGACAACGTTAAACGTAGCCGACTTAAAAAGGTTCTAGAAGAATCGACGTGGTGACAGCGTCAGGATTACAACGCGACACCGTCACACCGCTTTTCCTATATATAAAAAACTGATTTTATGGTTTTGAGTGTGTAACTTTCGGGAGACAAACCCTAACTTTTATATTCGAGTTTGACAGCTTTTTAGGCCATCTTTAGGGCCTTAATATCCTATTGTAACAGTCTTTAATCCATGTTTTAATCAAGTAAAGTTCATCTATCCCTTTAATCTTTCAATATGATTATGTATTGTTTGATTGAATGTTGTTCTTTACCTTCTTATAACATGCTAGGCTAGATCCATTAGTATTTACATATGATTGCATGAAACTTAGATTATAGATCATTTTAATGTTGCTTCTTGTGATGGATGTGCATTAGGCTTTAGAAACTAGCCATAAGATATTAAATTGGCATAGACGTCTAGGGAAACGCGAGTGTGTAGAAAGGATACATCGGTAACAGTCTTCATACCACCTTACCCCTAACATGGTTGATCCCTCTTAAGATATTTCAATTGCATGTAATGTACTCTTAGGGGCCTTGTAATAGTCTTTATACTACCTTACTTGTGCGTTGCCTTAACGGAATATTATGTAGACAGCGGGTTCATGTAATTGGTTCATGACTTAGGAAATACTTACACAGATCATCACAAGTGTGACAAAGCAATGAGATTAAGAGAAGAAATCTGAGGAGTAGTGTATGATTAAGTAAATGCGTTCGTTTATCATATAAGTTATCACCAAAGTAGTTTAGATTATAATTTAGTTTAATTAGACAAAACAAACCAAACCTCTCAAACCACGATTTTACCTACTTTCTATAAAATAAAAATACAAAAAAGAATCTTCGCTCAACCACATAGACCTTTGTTAGATCTTGATCGAACCTTCCTAACCTATTCCCCTAAAGAACGATAACAGCCCCGAGTCTTGCCTTACTACACTACAACGGTTAGGTACTCTGCCTAGAGAGTTGTAAAACTTCTTGTGAAGTCTTACGACAACCGCATCAAGTTTTTGGCGCCGCTACTGGGGATTAGTTAGGTTTCGATCATAGTTTAGCTTAGGTCTACTCGCTTGATTCTTATCAAGTGAGAATTTTATTTTTAGTGAATTAGCTTTATTGTAGTCTATCTTTTCTTCGTTCCCTTTGTTCGTGAAAACCATTTTGTTTATATTGTAAATAAAATTCTCGTTTAAAATGTATAGTTATAGTTATTCTGATTTAGATAGATTAAAATGGTTAGATGAAACCTTGAAGAAAGGATCCCCTTTTGCACCAGATGATGAACCTCCTTTGAGATCTTATCACCTTTGGAAAAAAAGCTCGCGATGAAGAGGCCCTTAGGAAAAGTGACCAAATGCACCAAACTTGTGAGAAGAGCTCCTTAGCAATGACCCATAATTTGGATGACATGATAGAATTACCTAAGTCACATCCTAAGAAAACATATGATGAGGATTTAGAAAGTGAGATAGTTATGGTTAAGATGCCTAGTTGTATATCATTTTTAGGTTGTACAAATGCATATGATGAGCCTATAGGTAATCTAGATAAGATGGGAGATAAAGTAGAAAATCTTAGCCCACAAAGTACCCCACAAGTCCTACCATCATTTGAGGAATACACACCGCCCATGACTTATCCGGAAGAAGTAGAAGAGACTTTAGGAACCCCGTTGGAGGTAGAACCTTTAGACGAAACACAACTAGAGGATTTAGGCTTGAATACTTGTAAGCATGGCATTCCTCTTAGTTCTAGGAAAGTTCCTAGTTTTGATGAATTAGAGCCTCAACCACAGCCCTTACCAAATTTTCTACCCTTAGATGTAAATCTAGGAGACAAAAGAGGAACTGACCCACCCATCAAACCACATAGTTCGGATAGTTTTAGGATGAAGGTAGTAGAAGATTAAAGTTTGACTAAAGTGCTCTAAAACCGTTAATGCAACTTTCTTTCATGATTCTTGCTTTCTTATGCAATTGTTGCATCTCTTTTTCTTCAAAATCAGAACACGAAGAAACCATATCTTTCGTTTCCATTGATTTCGATGTGTGAAATGAATAAGGATCTTAAGAAGATAGAGAAGTGATTTGTGATTTCAGGAAATGGAAATTCACTATGGTGACAATCTGTTTGTTTCTTATGTAAGAAAAAATCTAGGTCGAAATTTGGGTTATCTACTGAAGTTTGGGTCGAAATTTGGTGAAAAAGACTTAGAAGTTATATGGGCTTGTATGTTATCTCTCCAAATGGTGTTATAAATTATCTCGCCAAATGGTGGTGTAAGTTTTTTTCTCCAAATGGTGTTTCTTCAAACTTATCTCGCAAAATAAGTTATCTCGCCAAAAGTGTTATTTCGCCAAAAAGTTATCTCGCCAAAAGTGTTATTTCGCCAAAAATGTTATTTCGCCAAAAGGCATGAAACTATTTCACCAAAAAGTTAACTAGCCAAAAATCACAAAAACTATTTCACCAAAAACTTAACTCGCCAAACACACTGTTTCGCCAAAAGCTTAACTCGCCAAAAACCGTTTCGAATGTAACTTTCTAAGACACAATTTTGACGTAAATTTTTAAACTTTTTTTGCATAAACTTACTCTAAACACAATAATCTTTCATAAAAATAGCAACTTTTTGAAATTTAAGCACGAATTGAACAATAATTTTGAGCATTTTGTTTCGTTATCTATACGAAATATTCGAACAAATAAGTAACCAAAAATCACTCTAAATCCTTCCGAGGTGACTGATACCACTTATTAGGACCAAGAAACTATATTATTTCACATAAACATAACCAAGAACCAAGAAGAAGAAAATAGATAAGAAATACGTATGGCGATTTAGAGAAAGAAAAGATGTTGGGAATAAAAGGATTCTTAACTGGTGCCCTTTACTGTTGGATCAGAGATACAACTGCTGGTTTTGATTTACTGTTGCTAGCTCAGAATTAAAGAAAAAGTTCTAAGTCATTACTACTGCTAGTGTAATATTAGTACTGCCATACAAAAAGTACTATACTAGAAGAGTTTTTCGCTGTACACTTATTTGTACTGTTAGTCTGTTTTATTATCTGCTAAAGAGATATGATGAGATATTTTAGGAAAAAGATATTACTGAGTAGAAACGCGTTGTAAGCCCATTAGGGTTCCTTGGTGTATAATATTCATTATATAGCTTTAAGTATTTGTATAACCCTAACACTATTAAGAGAGTTTGAATTAATATATGAGGGCTTAAAGTTTGGTATTATACAATCTTGTTTGACAATTGTTTTATTACGTGTTCTTCTTAGTATCATAGACTAGATTCCGTATAGTCTTTGATATATTCAATCAAAGTTTCTATCATAGTTGTCTTGGATTTATTTAATACAACTAAGCCTTTTTTACATGCTAAGCAAGATCTATTCAAGTGGGATCAACAAGTGGTATCAGAGCTTGTTTGAGAAACTTTGAATAATAATAACCATTCTACACGCAAGATCTATTTGTTTCAAGAAAAGATGGAGTCAGTATCTGCACAAGTGGTTATGCTAGCAAAACTACAGTTGCTCAATCTAGTCGAATTTTGAGCATTGAGAATGAGGATCTAACAGTACTTCTTAATGACTAATTATGCTATTTGGGAAGTAATCTTAAATGGTGACTCACCCCTGCCAACAAGAAAATTTTGATGTTCTGTTGATACTCCAGAACCTCCTACTACTAGAGCAGAACATAAGCTAGCCAGAAAAAAGAGTAAAAAGGCAAGAGTACTCTGCTATGGCTCTCCTATGAACACAACTAAATTTTCAACACCTACAAAAGTTGCCAAACTCTTATGAAGCTATAGAGAGAGATTGTTTGAGGTAATTAATGAGTCCAAGAAAGTACAGAATACACTTCTTAAACAACAATAGAGAATTTCAAATGGAAAAAAGCTCAGAAGGACATGACCAATCTATAGAATAGGCTGCAAAAACTTATCATCAACTAGAGATTTCAATAGAGAAACTATCTCTTAAGAAGTTGAATCAAAAGTATTAAGAGTCCTCCCATCAGAATAGAAGACTCATACCCTTATTTAAGGAACAACCTGATGTTAAAAACACAATCATTGATGACTTTATAACAATTCTGAAGATTTATGAAGCAGAAGTCATGGAGGACATCAGCAAAGTCAAAAAAAAAAACCATAAAACTTAGCTTTTTTTGTCCTTCCAATATTACTGGCAGCACAAATGAAGTAGTTAAAACTGCTCATGGTGTTTCTGCTACTAACTCAAAGGCTAATGCTTGAACATTAGCAAATGTTGATAGTCTGAGTGATGCTGCGATCTACTCTTTCATTGCTAGTCAGTCTAACAGTTCACAATTGGACAATGAAGACCTAAAGCAAATTGATCCTGATGATTTAGAGGAGATGGACTTAAAGTGGCAGATGGCAATGCTGACAATGAGAGAAAGGATATTTCTCAAGAAGACATGAAGGAATCTAGGTGTTAATAGGACTGATACCATTGGCTTTGACAAGACCAAGGTGGAATGCTATAATTTCCACAGAAGAGGTCATTTTACTAGGCAATTGAAGAAACTACTTCAAATGCTTTAGTATCTCAGTGTGATGGATTTGGGTATGACTAGAGTGACTAGGCTAAAGAAGGACCTACCAATTTTGCACTTATGGCCTATACTTCTTCAAGTTCTTCAAACTCAGACACTGAGGTATCAAATTATTCTAAAGCATGTTTAAAATCTTATAAAACTCTTAAAGAACATTATGATAATCTGACAAAAGATTTTAATAAGTCTTAATTGAATGTAGGAGCTTATAAAGCAGGTCTAGAATCTGTAGAGGCTAGACTAGATGTGTATAAAAAGAATGAGGCTGTTTTTGAAGAGGACATAAAGATTTTAAAACTTGATATTATGTTAAGAGATAATGCACTAACAGAGCATAGAAAGAAACTTGAAAAAGCTAAAAAAGAAAGAGATGATTTAAAACATACCTTAGAAAAGTTTGAAAATTCATCTAAGAATCTAAGCAAATTGTTAGATATTCAAGTAAGTGATAAGTTCAAGACTGGTGTAGGGTATGATAGTCAAGTGGTTGATTGTCAGGTGAATGATAAGTACAAAACAGGTGAAGGGTATCATGCAGTTCCACCTCCCTATACTGGGAACTTCATGCCCCCTAAACTTGATTTGGTACTTGTTGATGAGGAAGAATATGTTCTTAGTGAGTCAATAACTAATGTGCCTGTAGTTGCAACTAGTAAAGTTAAGACTTGTGAGTCAAAACCTAAGTCTATTAGTAAATGATAAGTGCTTAATTACACATATCTTTTACCTCTAAAAACGAGCTTAAATGACCAAAAACAGACAAAAACTG
>BQNB010101882.1:0-20675 GCA_026074375.1 Tanacetum coccineum
ATATGTGATGAGTATAATTTTTACATATGATTAAAAATATGTATGATGGTTACTAATATAAGTATTTCTTTTCTTTTGTAGTATCATGGGCGAACCTTTGTCACCGGATCGCGTATTCGACTTCCCAGTACACGAGCTAGAGCCGCACCCAACCTACGATTTCTTTACACCCGCACCATTACCAGGGTATGCTGGTAACCCGGACAACCACAACGGGTAGCTTGAGGCGGATGACTACTTACTGGGAGAGCTTGAAGAAATGGTGGACGAGCAGATTGTCGTACCTGCTATTAAGGAGGTTGATCAGCTGGTAGTTGAGGCAGATGAGGAGCAGGTGATCGATCCCGTAGTTGATATAGCAGAGGGGTAGATGGATGCTCCCCTGATAGACGTGGAGGAGGACCTGGCCGCGTTGTTCGATGATGATGACTTTGAGGATGATGCCTCCGACGGGTTTGGTGAAAAGGAGGTATGGGAAGTAAATGAGGATTGGTTGATGGCTCCTATCACACCACCTCCTATGCTAGTGGTGCCCCCACCCAGTGTTTATGAGGTTGGAGGTCCATCTACTGCAGTTGCTGAGGGACCGTCTTTCCCTCACCCAGCCCCAGGAGTCCATGTACCCTAATTTGTAATTGGGGATTTAAGTATCCGTTTGGGTAACCTGAAGTATGGACATGGACAGCTGTTGAAGAAGGTGAAGGGGATCCAGAGTGAGATGACAGTCGAGTAAGGTGTAGCGCAAACGCTTATAAACCAGGTGTTTTTATTGGGAGATGGCCCCAAGGGTTTCATCTGCGGGTTTGAGGGAACATCATATAGGTGATCAGAGACCCACCGATGAATTCGGCTATGGATAAGACGTGGAGTCTGTTATGTGCACCGGAATACAGCCGGGTTAGCAAACTGTCGACCAAGCAAGAGACCTGAGACGATTGTGACTATACACAACAGTGACCTGTCAGTAGAATAATCATGATGTCAAGCTAGAGATCCACGCAATGATCCCACAGCTGGCAACTACTAGTTACTAAGTAATGGGATAGCAGGAGAGCACGATTGCGATGACGGGTGCATTTTCAGGCTAGGAGCGATGGCATGCAACAAAGAGAGAAGACCAATCAGGACCCTAGATATAGTCCTATTAGTATTTTATTTCAATTTTTTGTCTTTGGTCATGACCATTTGTATGCCACTAAACAGCTAGTGCAAAGTGTTAGTTAGGTCATGCTGCTGGAGTGTAATTTTCAATTTTTTGTAAACCCCACAGCCATTCACGATATGTTAGGTACTTTCTATATTAAGAACATCCATGTAATTGGATTGTATACGGACTAGGAATTGTAACTTTACTATACTGGTGGCCCAATATGAAAGCCAACATCGCCACCTATGTTAGCAAATGTTTGACCTGTGCTAAGGTCAAGGCCGAACATCAGAGACCATCGGGTTTGTTAGTACAACCCGAGATACCTCAATGGAAGTGGGACAACATCACGATGGATTTTGTCACGAAGCTTCCTAAGTCGTCACAAGGTTATGACACTATTTGGGTGATCGTTGACCGACTTACAAAGTCTGCCATTTTTATGCCAATGAGGGAAACGGATCCTATGGATAAACTGGCAAGAATGTACCTAAAGGAGGTAGTCACGAAGCATGGAATACCTGTTTCAATTATCTGTGATCGTGACCCTCGGTTCGCATCAAATTTCTGGAGGTCACTTCAGAAGGCTTTGGGTACAAGTTTGGATATGAGTACTGCATATCATCCGCAAACCGACGGACAAAGCGAGAGAACCATCCAAACTCTCGAGGATATGCTACGTGCTTGCGTAATCGACTTTGGAAATGGTTGGGTTAAACATTTGCCATTAGTCGAGTTTTCATACAATAACAGTTATCATGCTAGCATTAAGGCTGCACCGTTTGAAGCACTTTATGGTCGAAAGTGTCGTTCACCCGTGTGTTGGGCCGAGGTTGGACAAGTTCAACTCACTGGTCCAGAATTAGTGCAAGAAACAACGAAGAGGATCATCCAAATTAAATAAAGGATTCAAACCGCTCACGATCGACAAAAGAGCTACGCTGATTTAAAGCGTAAACCAATGGAGTTTCAAGTTGGAGATAAAGTTATGCTAAAGGTTTCGCCTTGGAAAGGGGTCGTACGTTTTGGCAAACGGGGGAAGTTAAACCCCAGATATGTCGGACCTTTCAAAGTGTTGAAAAAGGTTAGAGCCATTGCTTACAAGCTTGAGCTTCCTCAAGAGCTGAGCAGGGTCCACAATACGTTTCATGTTTCCAACTTGAAGAAATGTTATTCTGACGATCCTTTAGTCGTTCCGTTAGAAGGACTGCAAGTGGATGACAAGCTTCATTTTATGGAAGAGTCTGTAGAAATCATGGATCGCAAAGTCAAACAATTAAGGCAAAGCCGTGTCCTAATTATCAAGGTTTGATGGAACTCTAGGCGAGGTCTCAAGTTTACGTAGGAACGTGAAGATCAATTCAGGAAGAAATATCCACACCTCTTTACCAAGACCGCACCATCATCAAGTGCCGTGTCATAAGCCTTGAGGATAAGGCTCACTTAACGGGGGAAGACTATAAAACCTCCTATTTTAGGTCATTGTACGACATTATGTAATTCACAATTTATTTTTAGGGTTTTACGCGTTTGCTCTTAAATCATAATCGTTAAGCTAAATCGCGTAAACTAAAAATGATCATTCAATGTAAACAGGCATTAAACAATTAAATGTTTACATCAAGCAAGTGTTATATGATTATTTAGAGGATAATTATTAACATTGCACATTTTATTTTTATTGGTTACGTTAAGTGTTTACGTTTCGCGATAAAGTACGTTTAAGCCTTCCCGGAAGCACGTTAACTTATCTACGCTTCATCAAATACCAAAAATTTGTACTCAATACTTAAAGTTTATTTAAAACTTCAAGTATTTATCACTTTATACATATTCATTATGAAGGAATTCAAATCATAACTTACAATGTACAAGTTATATATTTTTCTAAGTCTATACTACATTATACTTTATATAATACAAGTATACATTATATAAATGATCAAATACACATCTAACTCATACATATACATATATTTCGTGTAATATGACTAAGATAAGCCAAGACGAGACCAAGAACTTTACAAATATCTTTATACGTGCATCTTGTATCAACTTGTATCATGACTAGACAAAGATAAGCCCTAAATAAGCATATCTTTTTCTTAGTCATCTTTATCAAGCTTGCCACCTTGCAAGAACCACCTAGGCACACAAATATCTTCCGAGTAGTATATATATGCATACATGGTGAGCTAAGAAGGCCATTCTCTTCATTTCCTTTGCTAGAGAATCACAAAATCCTTCCTTTGCTCTCATATCAACCCACAGCTCAAAAACCTTACAAAATCAAATCCATAGCTTGATTTTCTATCATTATACAAGCATACACACATCATTCCTAAGACCTTATAAGGTGTTTTTAAGAGTTGGTTCACCATTTGCAAGCAAGGAATCAAGAAAAGCAAATAAGGGTTTCTTGAGAAAAATTAGGGTTTCACCTAATATTTTCAAGCCAAGGTTGTTAATCACAAGGGTGTGATTGTTATTCTTACCTCTACTCATCCACACAAGGTTATATCAAAAGCTTAATCTATTCATATTTAAGATTTTATGTGTTCATATGCTTTACTTAGTTAAATCACCATCTAGGGTACTTTTGAATATGTGAAATGGATTTTTACATATGATCATTATTTTGTACACTTATTTATATGTTATATGAATGTTAATATGATGTTAGAATGGTAGTATAACTCTTGTACACACTTGGTTAAGTATAACATGTTTATGAACAAATTAGGGTTTTAAAAGATTTACTTAATAAATTACAAGTGAAAATGGTAAAATAACATGTTAATCTTGTTATCTTGGACTCACATGAGCAAAGTATGAACTAATGAATTTAATATATGTAAGACATAAGATATAATTGTTGTAAAGTAGTTGTAACTAAGTGTTGAATCTAAATGGTACAAAAATCATGCTTAAAACATGTCTAAATCACAAAACCTCAAACTTTCTGTTTTGGTTTGATTTTTAAAGCACCCATATTATGTTTTATAAAGATAGTACATCTCATGAGGATTCCAAAATGATAAGAAACTCGAAAATCCGATTTATAACGAAGAAGATACGCTAGTTACAAGTTTACGACGCTAAATACTTTATAAAACAAATTTTATAAAAAGTTACTATTCATGGCAGAAACTTATACTTTGTAAACATCAATAATATGATAAAACTTTCAATTACGAGAACGTGTTCGAAAGAATCGCTAAAAACGGAGCTATAACGAATAAGATACGACAAAAACGGGTTTTACGTTAATTAAAAGTATAAAAACGATTATATAGCTGTTATGAACAGTAAAAACACTATTCATCACAGAATCTCAAAAACCTAAAATGTGATTTTATGATCACTCGTCTTAATACGAAAGCGTGGGCGTAAGAAACGCGAGAAACGGACTTAAAACGACAAAGTTATGTCATTTTTACTAAAGGCGTAATTATAAACGTTTTTACTTTATAATTACGATTTCACTTAAACAAATAGATGGTGATATAGCTATATAGATATATATGTTATTAGTTATCGAAGTGCTATATTACTAGGGAATTTCATAATGAGGCTTCTTCGGATGGCGTATTGACGAGTTGTTGGATTTACGATTTAAAGTGTCCTAACTCCTCGTACGTCATGTCATGACCTCTTAAATTATGATAGCCCGAACGATAGTACGATGATAACTATATAGGATTATATACAGTTGTTGTTAAGGGGAAAACGTACTTGAATACTGATTCGACCTATATTAACTAGGTTGCATTCGGGCGTTAGCGTGACGCGTTTTTACTTGGGATATTTTGTTATCAGTTTACTCACTCAAGGTGAGTTCATAGCCCCATGTTTTACAATTATTAAATTACAAGTTTTTGGGGTGAGAAACATATGCATGTTTTACAAATTGGACGCAAGTGTACATTTTATTATGATTACGTTTTGCCTAAGTAGCGATAACCCACTATGCCCATGAATCATGAACTGTCAATTACTGGAAAGTGAGCGCGAATGATTGTAGATAGATCTATTTGGGATTGACCTCCCCGTTCGGGTGACTAGCTATCACTGGAAACGAACGTATGTCATGTCGGATACTGGATGTTATGGGTTGAACATCATCACGGGCAATGTAGGCAATATTTATATATTGTATTCAATTATGTCAAGCTTCGGTGTCATGAGCTTAGGTAAACGTAATTGCATTTTGTGATGTCTGCATCTGTTGCATTATCACTGGGAAAGTCTTGCGGTCCTGCATATACATTTACATAAACCTATGAAATTCACCAACTTTATGTTGACGTTTTTAAATGGCATGTTTTTCAGGAGGTCCTTAAAGCACGAGGTGCGAAGGATACATTGGTGGTTATATTTTGAAGTCATGCATTAAAGATTTAGTCGCATTACATTTTGTATATCTGTTATGGGCTGGAAATCTTTGTAATAATAACAAGTAAACAAGTAAAGCTTTCTGGCTTTAATCTTCTTGGATCTTGGTCATGTATTCCTCCATAGTTGGTTCCCCCATAGTTTCTGTAACTTGTTCTTCAAACAAATATTCAGGATCAGAAAACAAATTGAATTTCGGTGAACTCGAATAATCAAGACTTATTGTCTTGAAAAGCTTCCTTGCTGAACATAATACGTATTTAGGTTCTTCGTAAGGTGTAACGAGTCCTTTGTTCGAACTCCTGGTCATGCAATACCTGAAACAGAGGATAAAAATCAGTAGGATAGGCTCGGTAGAAAGAAAATATAGAAAACTAAACACGAGAACGGAAAATAAAAAAATTAAGTCTGCTGCTGTATCAGATGACCGATACACAGTATTCAATTGACTGAATACGCCGTATTGATCATTTGAATACGAATACGATGTACTGGTTATGAAAGGAGGTGTAACACCCCCAAATTGGGTCGCAGCGGAATAAGGGTCTGGGGCGTGTTACTTCATAGATCAATAACACAAGATATATATAGAACGACCAAAAAGTCATTTAAAACCGATACATTGGATTTAACAAAGTATTTGTTATATAAGCCCGAAGCTTCACTTGTTCACTTGTTCAAAATACAAAGATTTCTAGCCCATAACAGATATACAAAATGTAATGCGACAAAATCTTTAATGCATGATATCCAAATCAAAACCACCAATGTATCCCTTGCACCTCGTGCTTATTGACCTCCTAAAAAACATTGCTTTAAAACGTCAACAATAATGTTGGTGAATTCATAGGTTTGATAAAATCGTATATTGTAGGACCACAAGATTTCCCAAGTGTATGATAATGCAATAGATGCAGACATCATATAAATGTAATTACGTTGCCTTAAGCTCATGACACTGAAGCTCGACATAAATGAATACCATATAAATGGCCTACATTGCCCGTGATGATGTTCTAACCCGCAACATCCTATGTTCGACATGGTATACGTTCGTTTGCCCAGTGATAGCTAATCACCCGAACGGGGATGTCAATCCCAATAGATCTATTCATAACATTCGCGCTCACAATCCAGTAACTGACAGTTCATGATAATGGGCTCAACTAGGGTTATCGCAACTTAGGCAACACGTAATCATAATGTAAAATTATCCACTTGTGTCCAGTTGTAAAACATTGCATGTTTCTCACCCCAAAAACTTATAAAACAAAATCATGTAAAACGTGGGGCTATGAACTCACCTTGAGTGAGCGTACGTCAAGTATATCACAGATAAATGATCAACGTAAATGATCGATTATGCAACCTAAGGAACATAGGTCGTATAAGCACTAATCACTTTGATTAACTAACATCATATACAAGTCTATGTTAGTTAAAATCATACTATCGTTCGATGCTATATCATTTTAAGAAGGTCCAAGATGACAGTATGAGGAGCTAGGACACTTTAAATCGTAAATCCAACAACTCGTCGATACGCCACCCCGAAGAGGCCTCATTATGAAACTCCCTAGTAATATAGTACTTTGATAACCACATATAGTTCTATATAGCTTCATCACCGTCTAATCGTTTTTGTGAAATCATATTTATAAAGTAAAAACATTTATAAATATACCTTTAGCAAAAATGACCTAACTTTATCGTTTTAAGTCCGTTTCTCACGTTTCTTACGTCCACGTTTTCGTATTAAGTCGAGTTATCAATAATTGACATTTTCATATTTTTAGTCCCCTGATGAACAGTACTTTTTACTGTTCACACCAGTTATAAAGTTATTTTTATAGTTTTAGTTATCGTAAAACCCGTAAACGTCGTATTTTATTCGTTATAGCTCCGTTTTTAGTGATTCTTTTGAGTACGTTCTCATAATTGAAAGTTATATATATTTATGAGGTTTACAAAAATAAAAGTTTCTGTCATGAATAGTAACTTTTATAAAAATTGTTTTATAAAAGTATTAATTATCGTAAACTCGCGAAATTCATAACTCATTCGTTATTAATTGAAAAATTACGATTCTTATCATTTTGGAATCCTAAAAATATGTACAATCTGTGAAAAATGCTAATCTTTCTGTTTTTGAAGTATTTTATAACTTACTTTATAAAGTTTATTTTATAAAATCGGTATTAACGTAAATCGTATTTTTATCGTATCTTTCTTGTTATTAATCCATTTTTCGAGTTTCTTACCTTTTTGGAATCGTCATGAGACGTATTATTTTTATAAAATGTCAAACCCACTGTTTGGATTTAGAATCCAAACAGCCCCCTTATGATACATATATATACTTATTTGTTTAACTTGTTTTTATATACTTTTTACTTTTGTAAATTACCACAAGTATTTTATACCAAGTATATTATATGTCTTACATAAACATATGCCATTAGTTTTCACATATTGTCCAAGATGTCCAAGTTAACAAGGATTAACAAGTTATTAACATCACATGAAAACATAACTTTCCTTTTATACTTTAAAAAACCCTAATTATTATTATCCATTTATTTATACTTAACCAACATGTACATCACTTTTACTTCCATTATATCATATATTAACAACTAGATCATAAAGAAAAAAAGTTGTACAAAATGATAACACAAGTAAACAATCTCTTTACCATGTTTGACAAGCCTAAATGGTGATTTTTCTATATAAAACATCATATTCAGAAAAAATCCATGAAAATGAAAAGAAAAAAGGTTTTAGTAACCTAAATTGATGATGATGATGATGAAAAATATGTGCTAAAACCTTGTTTAGACTTAAAACCCAATCTTGCATACTTGAAAACCCTAGTTTTCTTAGAACAACCCTAATTCTGACAAAACTTTCTTCATATACTATAAATGGTTAACCAAGCTTAAAAACCATCTTAGTAAATCTTAGGAAAAATGATGTGGTGTATGTTGATGCTCATATAGAAAATCAAGGTATGGATTGTATAAAAAGGGGTGTTGATGTCGTGGGTTAAACAAGAGAGGAAGAGAGAACAATTTGATTTATCATTGAATGTATTGAGTATGCTATTTGCTAGGATAAAGGATGACTTATAAGTATAAAGCTAGTCAACTACACTATACAAGACAGATGAGTGACTTAGGAAATAGTTGTGTCAAGGGTATGGGGACAATGGGAGGTATGGATTCATTAAATGAGTAGAGATGACATAAGACCATGTGTGAATTTTTGGGATATTCCTTTGTATAAACTTCCACCTATGTCCGGATTTGTATGTATTAATAATTGATTAAATTGTTGTAAATTTTGGGTATTGGATATAAAAGTGGGTATTTGTTGAAGCGTAGAAATATTTTTGTGGTTCCGGGAATGCCTAAACTTAATTTATCGCGAAACGTATACACTTTACGTATCCGATAAAAATAAAATGAACAAAGGCCATAATTATTCTCAAAATAATTATTTAATACTTGATTGATGTAAACGCTTAATTGTTTGATGCCCGTTTACATTGAACGCTAATTTTTTTAGCGTACGCGATTTAACTTAACGTTTATGATTTAAAGCAAACGCGTACAATACAAAAGATAAATAGTAGATTTATCGACGTCGTCAATGACTTGAAAACACGAGGTGTTATAACAAGGTTGGATCGACTACACCCTTGGAGAATCCTTGTGCTAGAAGAAACTTTGACAAAGTGTCATACCACGCCCGGGGTGCCTGCTTTAACCCGTAAAGAGATTTCTTCAGACGGTAGATATGATGTGGATGATCTGGGTTAACGAAGACTTCTGGTTGGCTCACATAGACTTCTTCTTTAAGCTCGCCATTTAAGAATGCAGTTTTCACATCCATTTGATAAACTGTCATGTTTTTGCTGGCAGCATTGGCAAGAAATATTCTGATAGCTTCAAGTCTGGTGACCGGGGCGAAGGATTCTTCAAAATTAAGACCTTCTTCTTGACGATATCCTTTCGCCACAAGACGTAGCCTTGTTTTCAACACGTCACCATACTCCCTAAGTTTCACCTTATAAATCCACTTGAGAGCAATAATCATTGCACAGTCTGGAGGTGGCACTAATTCCCATAATAACGTCTATTCGATAAATTCATGATTTTCATCTGGCATGCTTGAAAACTACATCTTCAGTAACACGATTTGGGAAGTTTTGGTACGACTTTGGACAGTACTAGAATTTTGTATAAGCACCACAGGCATCTGTAGCAAGCTGTTTCCGAGTTGGATACCGGCGAGAAGGGTCCCATAATATTATCATGAGGATGAGTAGTTGGTCCATTTGCAGAGAATGTTCATGAGGTCTGAGTGGAATTGGTTGGGTTAGTAATACGTGATATTCCCAAAAGATGAATGCTTACGAAGTTCGGGTCTGGGCGAAACACATTACATAAAATGAATCATAGCTCAGTTGAGCAAGACAGGATTTACTTCAAAAGAATGCTCATTTAAACACTCGGGATTACGAAGATGATGATGAGCCCTAGAATGATGGTGAATGACTGCCTGATGGTGCATCGTGATCAAAGGAGATAGATACTGATGGACCAGTTGAAATGGCCGGGGTTGGAGCTGCGGGGACATGAGGCATCTCATGATCACCTGTTGGAGTCTCAAAATATTCATCAAACATCAGTTGAAACATCAGCTCCAAATCTTTATGGGTGGGAGGTACATACGGAATAGCAGGAGCATAATTAGGTACGAGCCTAAACCTTATAGACCACAGCGTCAAAAGGAAAAGGATTGGTCCACTGAACTGGAGTGTACATGGCCGTTTGCTCATGATCAGACTCAATCGAATGTAACATGAATAGTTTCCATTATTTGTCGAGTCTGTTTGTTGTAGATTCTGTAACCCTTCCTGTTTGGTGTGTAACCAACAAAGAACCCAATGTCTGCTTTAGCTTTCAATTTTCCAAGATCTTCGTTGTCGTTTGTTGGGTAGCAGAGAGCCCCAAATATACGTAGGAAAGAGAGATCCGGTTTTTCTTTCATGCACTATTTCATAGGGGTTTTGTTGGAAAGTATTAATAAGGGATCGGTTTTGGGTGTAACAAGCAGTAGCCACAGCTTCTGCCCAAAGAAACAAGGGAGCCTTAGAGAATATCAGCATTGTCCGAGCAGCTTCAATAAGAGTGCGATTCCTTCGTTCAACAACGCCATTCTGCTGAGGAGTTCTCGGAACGGTCTTCTGGTGGGTAATGCCAACGCTTTCATAGAAATCTGTCAAATTTTTATTAACGAATTCGGTGCCATTATCAGTCTGCACGAACCGAATAGTTTTGTTGAGACCGACTTGAAGTTGTTTTAACAGATTGATTACAAAAATGGGAGTCTCATCCTTGGATCTCAAAAACTTCACCCATGTAAACCTGGAGTAGTCATCGACTATTACCAAAATGTATTTCTTCCCATTTATACTCTGCACTCTTAGTGGTCCACATAAATCCATGTGAAGGGTGTGTAAAACTTCCGTAATGGTGTTAATCATCTTGGGTTTGTGGGTAGCTTTCCTGCTCTTTCCAAGTTGACATGCCGAGCACAAATGATCCTTTTCAAACTTCAACCGAGGTAAACCTCTAACAAGATCTTTACGAGCTAGATCATTGAGAGTGCCAAAGTTTAAGTGATTCAGGCGACGATGCCATAACCAGGATTTGTTCTTGGAGGCTTTAGACAGTAAGCAAATGGGAGAGGACCTCATCATATCTTCAACAGAAATGGTGTATAGGTTCGTACCACGACTTCCTTTAATAAGGTCGACACCATCTAAGTCTCGGACGAAGCATGTGTGCTTTCTGAAGGCAACTTCAAGATCTGAATCACAAAATTGACCGACAGAGAAAAGGTTGTGTCCAAGTCCTTCTACATAGTATACCCTGGAAATTACACTGTCACCAATGACATAATCCCCATATCCCATAATTGCACCAAAATGGTCGTTCCCGAATCGAACAGTCCCAATAAACTTTTTCACGAAATTCCTGAGCCGTGAGCGATCTCCAGTCATATGTTTTGAGCAGCCTGAGTCCAAATACCAGAGAACGATCTGTACAACCTACATTTGAACAAAGGCGAAAATGGAGATTTGGATACATTGGATCCCCAATTGTAATTGGGGTCCGGTTGGTTAGTGCACGCAAGATTATACGCTACAGGGGCAATAGTTTCCTGTGGATCAGCTTGCAAACAGTCACTCTTAAGAGCAGTAGACCTAACTAAAGGGCACTTTCTTCCTAACGGGAGAAGTCTACCAGTGGGCTTCCATTGTTTTGTAGGCAAGACCTTAGGTGGAGTATTCCTAGTTAGAGGCCACTGATCTCCTAAAGGTAATAGCAGTGGTCGCCACTGATGGCCGATGTGGGTAACAATTTCCCTGTGGCCTTCCCCCCCACCCCCCCTTAAAAAAAAACTGCTTAACCCACCACAACATTTAGTGGCTGAGGATTGTTTTTTACACACATTTTCAGAGCACCCAACAACACATGATCAGATTAACAGAATTTAAGCCATTTGTTACAAGTATTGCAAGAAGTATTTAGAATTCAATTAATTACAATACGCTTATAGCTAATACTAAATCAACATGATTCTTATGTTTCTCATGGACTTATTCATCTCTACAATGGGGCTTCTACTTGTTTCAAGGCACTTTTGGCTGGCAGGGTCCTATCTTTCTTGTATGCTCCTAGGCTTTGACCGCGTGCTGCTGAGGCACCTTTTACTCCTGTAGAGGGAATTCCAGGAATGTTAGTCGAATTTATTTTCTGGTGCTCAACTTGTGGTGGTGTGTTATGAGTCGAGGTTTCACATGGTTCAACAAAAGTAACTCCCTTTTTCCTAAGTGAATTGGTATAGAGGCATTTTGTTTATTTACGAGGCCAAAGACTTTTAGGACACGTGCCTATTACATATTCCTAACAGCTCCTGAAGAGTGATTAGTGTAATGCAAGCAGATCAAGAGAGGTATCCAATGGTCTTTCACCTTACATACCTCTACTATTTCACGATGGGTTCCAATATTTTCCTAATGCTTACGATATAGTGTAGATGCACTTCCCGATTCTTCTTGAGTCGAGGGGGAATTGGTTCAACATCTATAGGATATCTACCCGGAGCCAGCACCTTAGTTTACAATCAGGTATAGTGACACATTTGGAATTTCTATAAGTTGAATCCTTAAGGTGTTCAATTTCAAGATAAACAAAGAGTTTGTTTTCTGGACATGGTTTTTGGCACTCGTTATATTTAATTGAATCATACAACTCCTTATAATGCTGCTTAACTTTTGCATTTTCTGCTCTAAAGCATTCATTGAGATCGTGAAGGGCATTGAGCTTTGCAGTTAAATCCTTGTTCTGAGAAACTAAAGCCTTAAGGTCAAAAATGGGATCTGCATCACTATTCTTCTTTGTTAGGCGAGAGATTTTCTCCTTCAATTCATGAATCGTATTGCCTCGACTTTGAATCTGTTCATTTAGTTTCCCAATTACAAACAGTGAATCAAATGAAGGAGCATCCGAAGATGTCACTGGTTTTTTGTTTCTAAAACGTTCTTTGAGATTTTGATACTTTAATTGTAAGTTGAAGTGTTCAACTTCAAGTTTGGAGAAATGTTTTATCATTGAGTCGTGATCATCATTTTGAATCATTTTATTCTTAATTAAAATTTTCAGATTCAAGGTCGGCAATACGTTTCTGAGCACTAGTGAAAGCATCATGCATGTCAGAAAATCTAGACACGTTTAGTACAGAATCTGTTATAGTATAAAACACATCTTTGGACAAACATTCAACAACTAAGTTCTCATTGGTGATGAGAAGGTTTTTCCGTTCAATCTCACCACTCCGTAAGTCTGTCTCATTCTGGTCCACTTCGGCTTCTAAATTTTCAAAAACGGCTTTCATTGCCCTAACTTCAGTGACTAGAGATTTTTGAATTCCTTCAAAATGTTCTTTGAGTAGATTGAAAAATGGAATTACTTCGGTTAAGTAACACCTTTTTGTTTGTTCAAAACCCCTTTCCCCTTCAGTTATGCCGGTTGGTGTGATACGCTTTTTACAAGTTTTCTCAAAATCCCAAATAGTTGAGTAATTTACATAACAACCAATATTACTTGACTTATAGTTTTGCGCGTAGCGGTCTAGGGACCCTAGATGGGCCGGAGTAGATTGGGAGGAATACACAGACGCAGTGGTAGGACAGGTAGGGGTGTTGCATTGGCCTTTAGCTCTTCGGCCTTTCGTTTTGCTAGATCTAAGGACCAAAATACTTGCTCAGGTGTCAGTTGAGTCTGAGGGGTGAATGTTGCCATGAAATTTTCTTTTGAGTAGTTAGGGGGCGTAATGTTAACCCTCTTTTCTACACGACAGGGTCCTCATTTTCCACATGTATTTATTCCCTATAGCTTCAGCTAACTCTAATTTCGTCTCAGACGTTGATACAATTACCGGCACATGATGAGGCTTAAGAAGTCATCGCCATCATATGTGCCCAGTTGG
This sequence comes from Tanacetum coccineum, assembly GCA_026074375.1. NCBI lineage: Eukaryota > Viridiplantae > Streptophyta > Magnoliopsida > Asterales > Asteraceae > Tanacetum > Tanacetum coccineum. The sequence goes on from BQNB010101882.1 coordinate 14,105, forward strand.
GCCATTTTTGCCTGTCCTGAGTAAAAAGGTGTTCTGGGCACCTAGTGCATTTTAGTCTTTCGATCATATACCTGAGTTAGATTTAACAATCATTATGGACAGTTTTGAATGGATTGATCTTGTTAAAGTGAAGCTTATTTCAAGTTTATCGTTAAGGTGTTTCAAATTGGAAAAATCAGTCAGGAATTTTTACCTTTCTGTTTAACTCTTGTTTCACGTCGTACAGTTTCTTCAATTAACTTATTGGTATTATCCATAGTTGACTTAAGTGTAACTTGAAGAATGAAGTCCTTTTAAGATTTTTCTTCGTTTTATTACGATTTTTGGAATAAGCATACACGCATTTGATCATCCAATTCGCTGTTCACGTTCAGTCAGTCAACTTACCACGTGCTCATAGATGGCAACCTGTTCCTTGTAGATCTTAAGTTCAGTTGCTATTGGGTCATGAAGAACGAACGCATCATTAACAGGCGATACACATACACTATTTAGGGCGGAAGATGCACAACTTGGTACACCAGAAATGTCATTGTCCGACAAATATTGTTCATATGGAGTAACATTACTGTTACCCATATGGACACTAGTTGTGTCAATAACATCTGACGGTTGTACTTTATTATGAACCTCATGTTCGTCCTGATTAGAGATACTATGATCAATAGCATTTTCTAGAATATGTACCTCAGATAAGATTGATGCATTGGATGGACCAGCTTGTGGATTTGCTGACCCGACTGAGGACAAATTGGCCATGAATATTGACTGAGCAGTCGGTTCATCATCAACATCTGAATCAAAAGCGTCACATTCATCTGCCTGGAAGATGTTATCCTCATTCAGAGCTAAGTCTTGGACCGGTTGATTATCCACATCTGCATCAAAGGTGTTGCCCTGTTCACCAGCCAGAAAGAGTAGTTCCTCTTCATCCAAAACTGCACCATTCTCTTGTGCTTGCATCAGCAGCATCTTGTCCTTGAAATAATCAGAATTCTGTGGACGCTTTGGCTGAGTACAGTTTCTTGCAATATGTCCAACTCCATTACAATTATAACACTTGACCGGTTTCCCTTGACCTGCATTGGCATTCCCAGCTCTATTCTGTGCACCCCCATTTCTTGCTGTAGCATTTCCCAGAGCCAAATACCTCTGATTTTGCCCTTGAACATTCTGAACTACTACCCGACCATCTTGAATAGTTGCTTGATTTCGGGTGTTAGATGAGGTTCGAAGTTGATTGTTGGTCTAAAGAAGAGTTGCTCTGAAGGATTGGGCAAGGAGCGCCATTTGTTTGGTGAGGTTGTCAAGTAGTTCATCAGTTTGAGTGTATCTGGAGTCAATTTGTGATGTTTCAGGGAGATGTGGATATTGTGGTGATTGAGGGTTTATTGATGAAGAGGGATATTGATGAGACTAGACATGTGATGATTGGGCATGAGGTTGGACCGTTAACACAAATGCAAGTTGATCATTCATAGCAGGAGTGATTCTCTCAATAATCTGTCGATCTTGTGCAGCATGCTTCTCATGTTGTTTTAAGTATGCATACAGCTGTTCGTGATTTGTCTCTTTCAGACCTTTGTTGAGTTTAACGGTTGTCACGAACCTATCCCATTCAGGTGACATATTGTTCACGAACTTGGAGTTCAGTTGAATGTTAGGCATTGTCATTCTGATATTCCTCATGTCATTGACCAGCTTGTGAAAGCGAACATAGTACTCATTGATATTTTCACCTGGAAGCATCTTGAATCGCTCAAACTCATCGTACAACTGAGATTTTCTATCTTTTTTTGTGAGTTCAGAACCAACCAGAAGCATTTTGACGTTGTCCCAAATTGATTTTGCTTTAATGTTGTGATTGATGAGCTTGTAGATATCTTTGGGTAGTCCTTGAAGCACAATATTGGTGGCACGGACATCTGCATCGTATCGTTTCTTCTCCGTGTCACTGAGATCCTCATATGTACGAGGCCTTTCTGGTCCAAGAAGGACACCTCCCTCAGGGGTAGTTCCGAGTGCATCCCTTGTGGTTCCAAGCTCAAATGGTCCTTGATCAATCGACTGAAGAATTTGCAATCCATTTTCCTTTCCCCTACAGTACAATCGGATTCGTTGTGACCATGATTCGTAATCAGTCCTATCGAGCATAGGAGGGCGGGTATCAAAACTGGCCACTTGAATATCATCTGAATTACTGGACATGGTTGATTACTTGTATTATGATAAACTTTGGATCGGTACAATGATTAGTGATTGTATGTTAAAAGTGATGATTGTTTGTTTGATTAGGTGATATGTTGTTTGATTGTGATTTGGTTTGGTTGAAATAAGTTAACGTAATGAAGATAATGAAACTTAGGCAAAACGCAGTGAAGAAGCCTAGACAAAACGCAGTGAAGAATGAAATTTTTCCAGAGTAACTTCTTATCAAAACGCAATATGGTCTTCAAGCAAAACGCAACCAAATGTTAAAGCAAAACGCAGTGACGATCTTGAAGCAAAACGCAACCAAATCTTGAACCAAAACCCAATGATGGTCTTGAAGCAAAACGCAACCAAATCTTTAAGCAAAACGCAGTGATGGTCTTGAAGCAAAACGCAGTGGTCTTGAGGCAAACGCAGTGGTCTTGAGGCAAAACGCAGTTGTCTTGAGGCAAAACGCAATGAAGAATGTCTCAGAGAGGCAAAACGCAGTGAAGAAAAATACAAACTTTTTCACCTAAAAACACCTACAAATCACCCTTTTTAACGTTTTTGCTTGGTTTCTTTTGCACAACTTGATCCTAGAAGGCTATAACAACTATAGAAACACTAACTTTAACATCACAAATGTGATAATCAAAGAGTGTCAAGAATAAGACCATAAACCTTCAAAAACCAAACTTTTGATCTAAACTAACCAAGAAAACGCACACATAATCTAGCTAATCATCCCATGGGCTCTGATACCAATTGTAGTTTATTGGATATCATAACACAAGCCTAGGATTAATGTTTGGTCAAATTGTCTAGAGAGAGAAAGTAGGAGTTTTAGAGAGAGAAAATCACTTAGTGTGTGTAAGTTATAAAATAAACATCCAACCCCTTCCCATGGCTGGAAATGGGTATTTATACAAGAGATTGGTGCCCCTAAATGGGCCATGGAGTGGGCTAACAAGTGGGTAAAGACCCGACCCAACACCATAAGTCGTACGGTAACAAAACGATTAAAACTAAGACTACGAGCTAACCTATGCTAGATATAACACGGGGTGACTGAGTCTTTTACATGGATTTTCATAATCCTAACAAAGCTTTGTTAGCGTCTCTAGACGTATCAGCTTTAGATAAACCACACTTAATGCTGGAAAACCTGTTAAGGATATTCATTAATAAATCGAATCCTGATGACGCATGTACAATATTTATGTTGTAAAACGATCCTCACAGAATCAGAGATTAAAGTTACTAAAACTCGATGTGTGAATAAGACACTTATCCATATCTGTTGTTTTATTGTTAAACTTGCATGTACAGACGATTGGGCGTAACTACCTCATTGCAGGTCCGTCATATTCATAGTCACATCCTGATACTCAAGCTTAAAATATTCAAATGACAAAGATGAAAGCTAAGAACGATACACTTTCGCAACTCTGATGATCAAGAACTTCCTCAAAGCTTAATGGAATTCGAGTGACCGCTTCATTCAGGGAGATTGATAGCTTTCAAGACACGTGTGAGCATGTTGGTCGGCAAGTGATGATGAAAGATTTAAAGATCTCGGAAATCAAAGTCAAAAGACAAAGGCCCAAGATCAAAGATCAAAAAGCATAAAGAAACAAGTCTACAACAACACAGTTCAAGACAAAAACACAAGACCGTAAAAAGGCAAAACTTATAAAGTCAAATTCTTGATAAGAATGACCGCTCCATTAGGGGAGATTGTTAGACTTAGAAACATATCAAGTCAAACAAATAATGTAACGGTCATTATAGTTAGACTCGGTCTTACGTAATAGGAACTTTGTACGTTTATGTAAAGAAGAAATAGATCTAGTTTGGGAATCTCGCGCTCGGGGGTATTTTATATAATCTGTAATACGTTGATGGACCATAAAAGCCTCATATTTGCCAAAAGCCCAACCGAGAGCCGAACCTGGACCAAGTAGAAACCCTAGCATCTCATAGCTTAGGAACAACTATAAATACCTCTCTCCTCCTTGTGGAGAGGGTGTTGGTTCATTTTATTATCAAGTGTTCCATACTATTCTTTATTCCTTCTCTCTTACTTTCTGTATCTCGCCTAGCACTTTCTCTTTCTACATTTCTATCATTGAATCGTATTATAAGGTTGTGAAATGGATTAGATAGAGCGAATAACAATTATCTCCCATCTATTTTACGTGGGTATAGTTCTTTTTCTTAGATTTTCAAGTTATATTGGATGAGACGAGTTCGAGAGCTCTTAGGAATTTAACTTGGACGATTATTGGATGAGGATTTATCCGGACCATCATTTTTATTCTTCCATACCGAGCAAAACAAGAGAGTACTAGTTTCTTTTCCCTTTTATTTATTTTTCCTTTCTCGTTTACGGGTGCTTTTAGGACATTGAGAGACAATGTTCAATTTAAGTGCAGGGAGGGTAATGAAAGCCTTAGAATCTATTCTTCCATTTGCATTTGCTCTATCCTTAAAATGATGTGTAATATAGTAAAACATAGTTTATGACAGTAATTTTGGCCAAACTTTAATTTTTTTATGGCATTTACTGGTATCATTGTAGTTTTAAGAGCGTCTCATGGCTAAGACTTATATGACTAGCACAAAAACCCTACCACTAAGAGATTTACCCCTGAGGAGCGCCTTATATAACATTCATTTTAAATGATTAAGTGTACCGATATTATATTAGATTCTAGAACTTGTTTTAATGATGCATCCCGAGACAGCTAGTGAGATCACATTCGTGTGATAAGGATTTACTAAGTGATAAGAGGCATTATGTTAACCCTTGTTTTTATCCTGAAATTGTTATAGTTATGATGATCTCATTAGTCATATAACTAGCCCACACCCTTGCTATGCACTCATTTTTAGTGCAAGATATCCGTAGTACACCCCTCCGAGCCTATCTTTTCGCGATTCTCGTGATTTTTTGGTGGATTCTGGATTATTATTGAAGAGCATTCTTTTACGCCCTACTTAAATGTCACACCCAAATCGTCTTATCCCCTTTGTATGTACTCATTTTGGGTACATTATTATGATAACATTTGTTTAACCCTAGTTAATTGTTTGCTTAATTACATGGGTGCTAAGTCAAGTCATTTGGTAGTATACACAGTTTTGGGACGATTGGGATTCATAGTAGTTTTATTTTATGAATAAATGGGAAAGAAGTCAATTTATTAACCCCCCCCCCCTCCACCCCATGTGCATTAATGTACTTCATGTTTGTTGATCCTCTTAATTCGGGTCATTAGTTAGTATATTAATGAGTCATTAAAAAACTAAAGTATAGAGATGCAATTATAAATCCCGAGTCATAGATCATTTATTTCATTTCAGCATATTAATGATGGCAGGGTAAAGTGTAATAAAAAAAAGGGAAAATATGAGAAAAAGAAAGAAAGAAAGAAAAAAATCAAAAAAATAGAAAAACAATGAAAAAGAGAAAAAATATGATAGATATACGGACTACCATCCTGCTTATGTTAAGTCATGAAAGAGTAGAGAAAACAAAAAAAAGAGTGATGTAAAGTTTGTACGAGTGCTAGATGTTTTGTCGAGTCTTGATTTAGCAACGCCTTGTAATTACATGTAAAATTTATGGATAATTAACTTGCCACTAGTAAAATACCCCCCGTCATCCCTTACCGTGTTTTCTATACCCTTCGCCTATCATTACAGCCCTTTGTAAAGACCTATGTGATAGTGAATTCTAGGTGCTTACGCCAAAGTGGTGGAGCTTTGATCCTTTACCAAACTTATGACATGTAGTGAGTGTACATTTTTCCTTTCCTATTATGTTATATATCTTGTATACACCCGAGAGATAAGAGAATCCAAACACTTATGTGAGGTGCTAGTATATATTTTCGTGCTTTTGAAACGGGCAAAAGTGTATTGTCAAACCGGTTTTGCCATAAACTAGTTTTATTTAGTAAATTAAATTCCCCCAACTATACTATTTATTACTCCCTCCGTCTCATTTTTATTGTCTACGTTTCCTTTTTGGGATGTCCCAATTTAATTGTCTAATACTAAAAATAGATAGAAAAGTTTGATCAAGTTTATTATATTACCGTTGTTTGAAATTATTATTACAAACTTTAAAGAAGACTTTAATTAATTAGTTAAGGGTAAAACTGTCATTCTGTCAAAAAGTAATAAAGATAAAGCAGTAATAAATGCACTTTTCTTAAACTATGTGTTTTTTGTCGGATAAAAATAATTTTGGGACGAAGGGAGTTGATAGAAAAGCATGTTTGCTTGAGGATAAGCAAATCTCAAGTGTAGGGATATTTGATGAGGTGTAATTTTATACACTTTTTCGAGGCCATTTAACCTTTAAAATCAT
>BQNB010101883.1:4991-24375 GCA_026074375.1 Tanacetum coccineum
TGAAGGGGATTGCTAGAGGCGAGTTAATGGTCATGATGGGGTTCGAGTTTCGGTTCTGCTAGGCGTTAAGGTTCTAGTTCCTTTGTTGGCAGGTTGTAGTTCGCGATACGACAAAGGTTTTGGGGTTCATTCATACGTATACGTATGGGTTTTCGGTTTCGATGATGTTCGTGTCCGTACATGTTTGTGTCGTTCGTGCTTGTAATCACGACCATGCATTGGTTTGGGTTTATGTTGATTTTCCAAGATCCTTGTTCGGGTTGTTTCCGGCGAGCGTACGGGTATTCGACAAAGAGGGTTTTGTCATCTTTGTTTGCGTCTACCTGAGCGACAGCTACGGTAAAGTATCTCACCCACTACTTCTCTAGTAAGAAAATATAGGATTTGTGTTGTATGAACGTTGTCAAAAACAAAAAAACGAATTATGGCGTCGGCGTCGTTGGTTTAGGGAAGAAGATAACATATATATGAAATATTAATAAATAAATAGATATATTATAAGAAAAATGAAAATGAGAATATAAGATAAAAGATAAGGAAAAATCGTACACTGGCATTCCATTTATCACGACAAAATTGGACATTTTGAATTTAATTACAAGACAGCCCCCTATAGTTTTGTTGTATGACACAACTGGCCCTTAAAGGTTTGCTAGCTGACACTAATGACCCTTAAAGTTTGTTAAGCATGTAAAACATTTAAATGAACATTTAATTTATGCTTTATGGCCTATCTAAGTATGTCTAGCAACATAATTATACTAATACGATTTCGAGCTTAAAATAAATGCGATAATGGTAGTAGGCTACAACGCTAGTCGAAAATGAGTAGGGACGGTTGGCTTAGTAGTATTTTTACTAAAGGCATGTTAAATTGATTATAGCATCGTTGACTTATTTATTAGGCGGACGAGCATTTGTGACATTTTATACGACTCAAGAAATAGCTAATGGACCTCAAAGTCGCGGTTAGGATCACTCGGTTACGTTCTTCGTTTGTTGATTATTTCATTTCTCATCATTTGATTGAGGTGAGTTTATAGCCCCTCTTTCACTTGTTTTACATTGTTTTACAAATCTCGGGGGAGAATACATGCGCATTACAACTTGTTTACATACTCATACTTATACTCATTTACAAACTTGGTTACTTGGTTTATATAACACTCCTTCTACTTAGGAATTTAAGTATTTAAAGCTGTTTATGAATACAATGGTTACTTCTTCATTGGACACAAGTATTTTCGGCTATCATTTCCGTTACGTGTTGCCTAAGTAGCGATTAGATACAACTCATTGCCCTAACTATCCCTGAACTGTTATTTTCTCGATTGTATGACCGTTTGAGGAGAGCGAGGAGTTTATAAATAAATCTTTTAAGACTAATCATCCCAAATCGGGTGAGTAGCTCTCACTGTGCCATTTCCAACACTACGGATATAACAGAATGTCGAATTCATTTGGTGGTCCTGGTCAGACACCAGTAGGGCAAAAGTCATTTGGCATATTATATGCTACATAAATTAGGCTGTCGTGTCATGACAAGCGAGCAACAGTAGATACATTTTGTGTGATACTGTATCTGTTATAGTAGTCACATACATTTTAGAAATCTTGTGGTCCACATTACTTTGTTGAATATTACTGATTAATAAATACTTTTCATTATACTAGAGGTGAAGCAGTAGATCACAATACTATTATTTAGTCTAATACAACTACACTTACATTTTTTGACGACTATTATAGAATTGAATTGGGTCATGCATACTTTATAGAATCTTTGGATTTCAACATTTTACATATTCTTACAAACTCTAATGAACACCACCAACATTTAATGAAGACAACATTTAAGCATTTTATTTCCTCAGGTGAATTAGATGTATGGCTTACTTGAATGTGCATTGGAGTCTGAAATTGACAAGATATCATTCATGTGATATCTAATTACGGTTTAAAGATCAAATCTATTTGTAATTAGCTTTCAAGCTATTCATTGTGATCAATTTGGACAAAATTTTATACGAATTTTAAAGGAAATTCAACGATATTACTTTTTCAAATTGACACATTTTAGAGAGGTCGTTCTCTTGTGATCTGTGCTGTTTTATTATGAAGTAACAACATCCGAACATAATTCCCGCTGCGACACAACATTTTTGGGGGTGATACAGATTGTTATCATAGCACTGGCAATAGAGAACTATGTTTGCATATGTTACATATGACTATAATCGTTTTTCACAAACATTTCATCACATCAAACATTCAAAGAAGCATACACACTACATGTTACTATGCTTACATTACATTTACTTAATGCCTACATGCAAACATGTATAATATATATATGCTTACATCTTTTTGCGTATATCGTACATTTATTTATATAAAAGTTATTTATATAAATACCAGAACATCTCTTAAGACATTGTGAGTTGCACAATGGTCTCATTTTACTTTTTGGACATAGTGAGTTGCACAATGGTCTCACATCATTCTCAAACATTGTAAGTTAAACAATGGTCTCTAAAAATATATTTTCATAACTTTATACAATGACTAATAGCACTAACCCTCACAATTTTGTTTACTTGAATTTTGTATGAATCAAAGTATTACATACTTGTATTGTGCGGGACTTTGTAATATGATGAATTGATATTATAGTTTTTATGTTAACAAAACCCCTTCACATATTGATGGTTACTATGGAAATTATGTATGAATCCTAAGACTTACAGACTTGTATGTGTATGACGTGGTAATAGGAGGAGTGATATGGTAATTGCTATGTTGACTCGTTCGTAAAGACCTTCATCTTATTTACTCTAACCGAGTACTTATTAACTATCTTGAGACATCTAGTCTATACCTTCAGCCTGATAGTTTTACTCCCCCCGTACTCCGAAGATGATTTTAAACACCAAACCATACCCAAACTTATATAAGAGCACTTCATTGAATATGTCATTCCACCCACCTTGAAGGTTATGTGAGTACACGTATTGCATCATAAATTATTAAGTAGATGATTTATAATCTCTTTATTTGAAAGGATTGGGACGCCTCTTCATTTAAATAAAAAAATTGAAATCACCGAACCAATAAGATTATCAATACAATATTTTGCATAGTATTTGGACTCTATCATTATGTAAATAAGGAATTAGAAATGAGTGGGCTAATGTGTCCAATATGACATGAGTAATAACTTGAAACCCAAAAATCACTGAAATCCGGTTAAAAGGCATAGAAAGTCATATCGTGTCTTACCGACTCAGCAGAATCTTAAGCCTTCGCTTGAACTACCTTATCTCACTCTTAAATAATACAATAATTACGTGTGCTAATTCGCACGCGATCAATGAACTGTATTCGTGTAGCAAAATCCGACTTGTGCACACTTTAACTAACGAGTTGACACATCCCCAACAAACGACTGAGTACCATATATCGCCGTCTATCACATAAGCTCTCCTCGTGAGCTACTCCTATTTGTGAACTTTATTAACCTATGATATGTTTTCAATTGAAATGTCCTCACTCGTCGTAGTCCATCACCAATTTGTTATATTGATTATTTTTTGATACATTTGCTATTTGGTTCCTGTAGCGTTCCACTAGAGCAATATCTTAAGTCGCGAGTACATCCAGCTTGTTAAAACTTTACTCCATAGGAAGGCAAACCCCCTTTAAACCAGAAAAAACACCTATCAACAAAGATATAGTCATACTATTCATTACGGGCCACACTATACGCATACTTAGGTCTTGCTACATTCTATTACTGCCAAAAAGTAAGTTTTGATACTTACTATCAACTACCTTGTCCATTGATAATCTAGAACATTACCACGAGACCCCGTCCTGGAACATTCAAAACTTCCTACAACCATACTCACGCGACTCACACTTTCTCCTTTCGATCTTTCCACTATATAAGAGACACTCTTTATAATGAGAGTTATATTCGATCATGAAACTGTAAATGATATTTTCTAATATATCTATTCTGAGTAATCGGACCATAGAAGTGGTGGTTGCGGGCAGTTCTCTTTATTTCATGAGATTTTAGATCACCAGAATACAATACACGTGGGATTTTAAGCAATCACAATCGCGGCATGATAAAATGCATCCACCTCATATATAATTTGAAAACATATATGAAAATTGATACAGAATGAAAACTACAAGGTCATACGGTCGTTCTAGCAGGGAATAACTTATAATACTTAACAGGCTAACATATAACTATGGATTAAATACACTGGTCAAACTTAGCCAAAATTTATGGATATTAAGAAGTGTCGAAACATCAAATTTTGTTGAATAAAGTTATCAGCGTCTTGTTTAGAACTGGGTTATTAAATCTTAAATCTTTTCTTGGTCACACAATCGGTTAACACAAATTAAATCTCGGGACGAGATTTCTTTAAGGGGTAGGTACTGTAACAATTCACATTTTCGGGTCTTTTTACGTCAACAAATATTCAACTAATTATTTTAAACTTTTACGCGTCACTTTTAATTTCAACCGTTTAGTTAAATCGCGTAAACTAAAATTCAACAATCAAGTAAGCCGACACCAAACAAATAAAAGTTTACGTCAAATAAGTGTCATAGTATTTTTACAAAAATAATTTATAACTTTTCCTATTCTATTCTTATACGTTACGAAAAACGTTTACGTTTCACAATATTATGCATTTATGCATGCATGAAAACACGACTAACTTTCTATAGCTAACCAAATACCCACAATTGTACTCAATACCCAAAATTTTATTAATCCCTCCTTCTAGATTGTCCACGTAACCGACCCCCTTATTTATTCATAAGATTTCTTTATTTGGGACAACAATGCACTAAGAACATATAATATCTTGGATAAAAGCCACACAAATGTTTCTTTCTTTCTTTTGGCTTACTTTCACACGCCCATGTGCATGCCAGGCAATAGTCACATCCCAATTGTCCCCATATGTTTATGACCACATGGCAAGAGACAATCATCAAGCATGTTCATGTGCTTTCACATCTTACATGCTTTTTAGCATTTGTTTATTTGAAAGCCATGCCTACTTTGTTCATAAAAGGACTAGCTATTGATTTCATCCCATTTCACGAACAGAAATCACACACAACACTCTTGTGCTCTCTCTCTCTTGGCCGTATACAAAACCACAACAACAACAAATTATAACTATAAGTTTGTCTTTGGTGATCACAAGCATGTAAAGAGTCAAGTGGAAGCGGCTCTTTAAGTTTTTAGTGTGGTTTGTTTTCGTTAGGTGTATAAACGAAAGTAGGGTTTCTTGGTTTCTTTTCTTTTAGTCGTTTGAAACAAACAATCTATGGGCTTCTATTCTACTGTCCGACAAGTCTCAGCAGCCGATACCCTTGTTTTCGGTTCGTTGGTTTAGAGTTGGTTTTCAGTTGGATTTGCTTTGTTTGGAGTTTTGGAGTTTGGTCGTCTCGCGTTGAGTATAAACGTATTAGGGCTCGTTATTGTTTCGAACCACACCACAACCATCTTTTTTTGGTGTCACGACGGGGATTGCTAGAGGCGAGTTAATGGTCGTGATGGGGTTCGAGTTTCGGTTCTGCTAGGCGTTAAGGTTCTAGTTCGTTTGTTGGCAGGTTGTAGTTCGCGATACGACAAAGGTTTTGGGGTTCATTCGTACGTATACGTATGGGTTTTCGGTTTCGATGATGTTCGTGTCCGTACATGTTCGTGTCGTTCGTGCTTGTGATCACGACCATGCATTGGTTTGGGTTTACGTTGATTTTCCAAGATCCTCGTTCGGGTTGTTTCCGGCGAGCGTACGGGTATTCGACGAAGAGGGTTTCGTCATCTTTGTTTGCGTCTATCTGAGCGACAGCTACGGTAAAGTATCTTACCCACTACTTATCTAGTAAGAAAATATAGGATTTGTGTTGTACGAACGTTGTCGAAAACAAAACAAAAAGAAATGGCGTCGTTGGTTTAGGGAAGAAGATAACATATATATGAAATATTAATAAATAAATAGATATATTATAAGAAAAATGAAAATGAGAATATAAGATAAAAGATGAGGACAAACCGTACACTGGCATTCCATTTATCACGACAAAATTGGACATTTTGAATTTAATTACAAGACAGCCCCCTATAGTTTTGTTGTATGACACAACTGGCCCTTAAAGGTTTGCTAGCTGACACTAATGACCCTTAAAGTTTGTTAAGCATGTAAAACATTTAAATGAACATTTAATTTATGCTTTATGGCCTATCTAAGTATGTCTAGCAACATAATTATACTAATACGATTTCGAGCTTAAAATAAATGCGATAATGGTAGTAGGCTACAACGCTAGTCGAAAATGAGTAGGGACGGTTGGCTTAGTAGTATTTTTACTAAAGGCATGTTAAATTGATTATAGCATCGTTGACTTATTTATTAGGCGGACGAGCATTTGTGACATTTTATACGACTCAAGAAATAGCTAATGGACCTCAAAGTCGCGGTTAGGATCACTCGGTTACGTTCTTCGTTTGTTGATTATTTCATTTCTCATCATTTGATTGAGGTGAGTTTATAGCCCCTCTTTTACTTGTTTTACATTGTTTTACAAATCTCGGGGGGAGAATACATGCTCATTACAACTTGTTTACATACTTGTTTACATACTCATACTTATACTCATTTACAAACTGGGTTACTTGGTTTATTTAACACTCTTTCTACTTAGGAATTTAAGTATTTAAAGATGCTTATGAATACAATGGTTACTTCTTCATTGGACACAAGTATTTTCGGTTATCATTTCCTGTTTACGTGTTGCCTAAGTAGCGATTAGACCACTCATTGCCCGAACTATCATGAACTGTTAATTTCTCGACTGGAGGACCGGTTGAGGGAGCGCGAGTGTTATAAATAGATCTATTGGGACTAATCATCCCTATCCGGGTGAGTAGCGCTCACTGTGCCGGTTTGCCGGACAACGGATATATACCATGTCGAATCTCATTTGGTGTCCTGGTCAGACACCAGTAGGGCAAAAGTCATTTGGCATATTATATGCTACATAAATTAGCTTCGGTGTCATGAGCTTAGCGCAACAGTAGATACATTTTGTGTGATACTGTATCTGTTATAGTAGTCACATACATTTTGGAAATCTTGTGGTCCACATTACTTTGTTGAATATTACTGATTACTAAATACTTTTCATTATACTGTGGTGAAGCAGTAGACACTATACTTTTTCAGTTCTACATTTACACTTACATTTTTGACGACTATTATAGGAATTGAATTGGTCATGCATACTTTATAAATCTTTGGATTTCAACATTTACAATTATTCTTACAAACTCTATGAACTCACCAACTTTATGTTGACACTTTTAAGCATGTTTTTCTCAGGTGAATTAGATGCTTGGCTTACTTGATGTGCATTGGAGTCTAAATTGACAAGATTTTATTCATGGATTTCTAATTACGTTTAAATGATCAAATCTCGTTGTATTGCTTTCAGTCTTTTCATTGTGATGCAATTATGGGACAAATGTTATATCAATTTCAAGAAAATCAACGAGATTACTTTTCAACCGACACATTTAGAGGTCATTCTCTTGTATCTTGTGCTATTGTATTATGAAGTAACACTCCCGGACATATTTCTGCTACGATACATGTTTGGGGGTGTTACACCTTTGTCCAATTAGAATTATTGAATCCATATTGATTTGATATGTGATTAAGATGAAAGATGATCGTACAATGATTGGAGGTTGTTGTGTTAAAGTGAGATTAGATTAATGTGATTGAGTCTTTGGAATACACGGGATTTTACAATTCTTGATAAAACCGGGAAACAAATTTTCACGGGATTTTACAAATCTAAGAACAACCGTATAATTATCCTAATGAAAGTGTATAAATCTCCCAAGCCAAGCATATAATTCTCCCAAGCAAAGCGTATAATATTACCAAGCAAAGCGTATAAATCTCCCAAGCCAAATGTATAATTCGCTTAGAAAAGTAAAGTATAAATCGCCTAAGAGAAATAACATATAAATCGCCCAAGAAAAACAATGTATAAATCGGCTGAGGTATTACGTATAATTCACCTGAACAATTAACGTATAAATCGCCTAAACAAATACGTATAATTCGCCTGAACAATTACGTATAATTCTCCTGAACAATTACGTATAATTCGCCCAAGTGAAATCGTATAATTCGCCTAAATAAAAATGTATAATTCGCCTAACTAAACACGTATATCCCGCCTGACAAAAATACGTATATCTCGCCTGGAAGAACACGAAACTCAAAAACTAAAAATCTTAAAAAGATTTACTTTTTGATGTTTTACCAAGGTTTTTCTGTAAAGTCAAAAACTAAGAACCCGATTTTTTTTGTACTTTTTACCTATCTAATACTATTAGAACCTTAAAAACAAAAACTTTAAAGTTTTTGTCACGAAAAATTTGAAATCAAGATTCAAGTACAAAAACCTTCTATTTTGTAAAAATCTTAAAAAAAGATGAAGATTTTGAAGTTTTACCAAGGTTTTTCTTGTACAACTAGACTATACTAAGGTAATATAACAAGAAAGTATCAAAACTTTATGGTTGGAAACCTACAAAAGATGAAAATCTTTGGATATTGTTCGAACCAAAACACGCATAAAGATTACCTACAAAACGCACACAAGACCTACACAATTACCCCATGGCTCTTGATATCATCACCAAGGTTGCGTTCTTGGGTCGGGTTTATTTTCTTATGGTCCGTTTGGTCTCGAATATGTTACACTTTCAAATCTGTCACAGTTTGTTTTAGCTTATTTGTTTTCTGTTTCTTCTTATTTTATGGGTTTAGAATCTGTCACGTTTTTCTTGGTTTAAAAGTCTAAGAATTTGTCATAAGTCTATGGTCAAAGTTGTCCCTTTTTCTTTTTGTTTTCTGGTCTTATAAAGGAAGAAAAACAAGAACAAATTTTGGTTTGTGGCTTATTTTGGTGCTTATCTGAGGATTATCGTTGGTTTCTGGCTTAATTTTGCCTTTTTTCGTGCTTATTTATAAGCTGTTTTGTCTGGGCTCATTTTTGTCTCATCTTTGCATCTACAAACTGCTTATTTTGAGCTCTTTTGAGCTTATTCAGTCATGGTTTGAAAAGAGATGATGAGGAGACACAGATCCACAATTTTAGCCAAAAAGACAAAAAGGACATTTTGTTTTCTTATGGGCGAATTATACCAAGCCATTTGGCGAATTATACAAAAAAGGTTGGGCGAATTATACCCAAACTGTTGGGCAAATTATACCGCAACTATTGGGCAAATTATACCACAACCATTGTGCGAATTATACTAGTAGACTTTGGCGAATTATACCGCAACGGTTAGGCGAATTATTCCAGTATACTAGGTGATTTATACCATGGCACAGGCAAATAATACAACCCGCAAACCAAACCTAGTCAACTCGGTATTTACCGAGTTGACTGGGTCAACTCAGTGAGTCAATGAGTTACTGACCGAGTCAAAGAAAGACAAAAGAAAAGAACAGAAAAGGAGGACAAACACACTCAACCTAAACCAACATCAATAACAATCAACTACATCAGCCAACATCAACAAATCCCACAATCATCTAACCTTTCCCATATTCATCTCTATACATAAAGACTCGAACCAAATAAAAATCAATTAAGATCTCAGCTTTCTTCTACTCCATGTTATACAATTAGATAAAGACCTTAAAGATCCTAAACACATTATAAGACTCATCATAGATCCATGTGAAGCTCAGGCTTTCTTGTTAATTTTTGAATATAAAAGAATAGAACAAAAACAAGATTGGTTTGCTCCTTCTTTGTTTTGATTAAAGATCTACAACCAAAACCAAATTAAACCTGCCTGAGACCCATGTGAGGATCTTGAAGCCAAAGTCTTCTTATGTTCTCGTGTATTCAATGTTATTAAAAGGGTTTGTGGTTTGTTATTCGATTTGAGCAGCAAAAGTAAAACGGATGCCATTGTTGCTGCATTTTTATATGGTTAAATATGATTGGTGTCTGCCTATGTTGATTCATGTGTTCTTGATTTCGTTATATGAAGATTGAGGTTGGATTTGTTTTGGGTTTAATTGAGTTTTTTGACTTGATTTGGTATGACTGCGTATGGAGTGAAAAGGAGTTGATGGGGGTGGATAGAATGAGAATAGTGATTAGGGTTGTTTGTGATGAGAAATATTAGGAATTCTTAGTCTAATATCCCTAATACAATAATGGACCCGGGTTATAACAAAAACATTAGGCCAAGCTTTTTGTTTTTTGGACCGAGTGTGGTAATATAAATTGGGCCGAATTTCTTTAAGGATTAGGTTAGAGGCTACTGCAAGCTTATAAGGTGTTGGGTTGAGTGGTTATCAAAATGGGCTTGGTACTTGTGGTATCCAAATTGTTTTAAGTATACTGGGCTTAACATAATTTGGGCTGTGAGTTTATGATAGTAAATTGAGTGGGCTGAGTTTGTGATGGACCCGAGTATAACAATTTGAGTGTTAATTATTTCATATTAAAAACTAAATTTTTTTAAATGAGTCACTTGGGATGATTATTGCTATATTTAGATTGGAGTTTGTTTATCGTAGTCCTATCCTCTTAACCAAACGTTTATACAAATTGGTGTATAAATTGGTTAACTTGGACTGAATAGTTGAGATTAAATGCTTACCTGTTGTATTCGAGGTTCAAAATGAAAAAGTGACAATGTGACGAGACCGGGATCGATGCTTATAAAGAATCATGGAATTTAATTTGTAATGGCTAGATTTGGAGTTAATTTTTTCTAAGTGACTACGGAGTTGATCGGGTATCACTTATTTGATAGTGAAGTTGGATTTCACAAAGGCGTGTACTTATTTTATCTTGAAGTCGGGATTTAGTCATTCATAGTTGGTTAGATGCATGGCTTTGAATGATAACTTGGTCAGGATTAACAATTTGGATGAAGACTTGGGTTATCTAGTTACCAGCAGTCGGGGTGGTTGGTTGAAGACCTGGATAACTATCACTTAAAGGAGATACACTGTAGTTCTCAGTGTCATACGCAGAAGACGTTGTAGATAATCGTAAAGGGTGATGAATGTCTCATACTTTTCTTGGTAAGTATTGAGTCTCTCTACACTATTCTTCCAACATTAGTGCAAGCTTAAGTCACAAGAACGGAGAATTCTACTTCTGTTTCAACTTTGGTATATCTGGTTTACTCCATCAGTGGTAAACATTCGGTGGGTTGTTGATCTTGTTTAATGTAGTTCTAGTCTTAACCAAAGGTTTATACAAATTGTTGTATAAATTGGTTAACTTGAACTAAATTTTCAAGTTTGGTATATCATGTTTAGTCCAACAGTGATCACTTCAAATAGCCTACAAAATGGTTGGTAAAAAGATAGTCAAAGAGAGTTTATGAGTGGAGGTTTAATCAGATGTGGATTCTCACAGGATTGATTTAATTTAATTTATTCTTCACACAAATATTCAAGTATATGTGCGTACAAGGTTTTGCTGATTCTGAGGTATCGAAACCAGTAAGGGAGAAGGAGGACATACACCCGAGAGTATTTTCCTTTCTTTTTCTTGAAAGCTTGGAATAGTTATCTTTCTTGAAAATATTTTATGTTAGGCCATGTCAGGAAGACAAATGTCATAACCACAGAGAAAATCAGCGCTTTAATATGTGGCTTTTGGGTGCATTTCTTCAACCAAATGGGGGAAGAGATATCTTGTGAAAGTTAGTATGCATTATTTGAATTTCCAGGGGGAAGTGTTGTGAGAAGAATTATTCAAGCGTGAGAAGATAAGTTGCTGATCCAGTTAATGTCTCCCCGAACGGTTAATCACTAAACTTATTCTTAAAGAAGCAGTTATATTTGATGTGGTATCCTACTAATTCTGCTATGCACTTAATAATTCTAAGCTTGTATGAAAGCTTTAAAACTGCTCAAGAGAGGATTTCTAGTTTGGGGGGAAGCTTTGAAAGCTTCTAAATGAAGAATATGTGACATGAATTAGGGGGGAAGCTAATTCAAAAGCTTCTCATTAACCAGAAGTGTATGGGTTACTTAGTTCGTGCCTATTACTGTATTTCTCCTACAAGGTACTACAAAGATGATTCATGTTAGAGTGCAGACTTGAAGTCAAAGACCACAGAAGACATCATCAGCATTAGAAGCTACATGGAAGTTCTTGTTCTTAATCAATATGTACTTGTTAGGGAAATATTGTAAGTAATTTCGTATATCGTCACGTAAGGGAAGATTGTTAGGAATCCATTTTACGTGACGACATTACGGAATTACCATAGTTTACCATAACACCATACACAGGGACTAGAATAGCCAATATAGCATACTTGTGTAATGTATGGTGGTATAAATACCCCTTTATGGATTCCATAGAGGGGTTGAGGCTTTTGTATCATTTACATTTATCCATCTATTTTACATGTTACGTTCTCTCTCTACTCTCTCTCACTAGAAATGGCTATCATGTGGTTTGAGTCTCCAAGACCACCGGATCTATGATTCTTTGTTTCTTTCACTTAAAAGCATCCCGTAGGTATTTCATTTGAGTTGGCATAATCTTTGTGGAGTTACACTTAAAGTGTTTCCCACTTTATCATAATATAGTCTTTTTCATTTAATAGCTACCTATAATAATACACAACAAATAGCAAAAGCAAAAACACAAATTATGACTTCTTATTGCAAACTATTAAGATGTGTATAAAAAATTAAAAATAGAGATCATGACATTGAACAAATGAATATTACAAGTCAAACTAACCTCAAAAGTCAAAAATACACATTCTAGGAGGGTATCATGCACCAACAACTAACTATAATGTAGGGGCTTGACACTCCCTTATGAAGCCCAAACTCATGCTTACATATATTGATAATTGACTATTAAAGCTTACATGATTTTATAGGGGCAAGACAATTCTCAGTGGCACTAACTAGTGGAATCAGTGGTGTACATATCAAGTGGGTAAAAATATAAATCACCAAAACATGATACCAAGCATGACATCTTATAAACCATAGAGTCGTGAACATCATCCTTGTACATTAAAGTGTAGTGACATCATGTTTATTGAGATAATTAAGAAGAATGACGATTCCTGCAAGGAGGATCCCAAAGTAGGTGAAAACGCAGGAGTAGGAGAATTAGAGGTAGACTATTTTGACATATTCCCGACTAGGAGTGAGCTAGACTATCATAAGTATCTAATGTGTGGCCTAATCCCTTCAATAATTCTGAGAAACCCCATCATCACAGAAGGATGTCCATCAAACCATAAAATACCATGCAACATTAGACATGTGCATATTGAAAAAGCCTAGATAGATCTTAACTCACCCCTGAATATCATGACCCGAGTGCTGTATAATTGGATCATGAGAAGAAAACTTGACCCTAGGGAAGATATAAATAGAGGAGTGAACAATTTTATAGGAAGGATTAAGGGAATGCACGTCTTTGTAAGAAACTTTATTTATGTTATAGACTTCATGATTGTTGAGGATATTAGTACAATTATAGACTCTAGGCTATCACAAGTAGTACTAGGGAAGCCCTTTGTTGAAATATCCAACATGACTCATGACCCACCCGAAGGAGTAGTGAGGTTCACAAACAGGACCGATGAAATTGCCTATAAGATGCCCCATAAAGTAGAACAACACAACTCGCTATCAGACCTAGAAAGAGAGCACACTAAGTCAGTCTACCTTAGGAACGAGGAGGACAAAAGAAGAGGGTGGAGTACGTGATGAGCAAAATATTAGGGTTTTACAAAGAATGTTTAGAGCTTGGACCCGAATATTTGACTAGAATTGCGGATGAAGGAGAAGTCACGTAAGGACGTGTGATTTTGAGTCTAGCTACTAGACTCATAAATAAAGAAGAGCACTTCTTGGGAGGCAACCCAATGTTGATTTTCCTGCATATTCTTTATTGTATATTCTTTTATGTTTGAATTATTTTTGTAATCATGCTTTTTTTTGTTTTTAACCTCGTGTTATTAACAATCAAAGGTATTTTTCATAAAATAAGTGTTGAGGAAATTATCCGGTTTTTAAAAACCAATTCAAACATATTAAATAAATTGTTTAGATTAATTTGCATCAGTTTCGAGTCACATGATTGTATTGACTAATCTCAGGTTCCATACAGTAATTCATACAGGAAATAACTTATATAATCGCGTGCAGGAAAATTTTCAAAGAAAACAAAAATAAAATTTTCACAGTCGCTGGCGACTGCGTCAGGATTTATCCTGACAGCGTCGTAAGCCAAGCTACAGGAAAATTTGAAAATTTTCAAGTAATTTTGAAAAAATAATTTGTACAACATTTAAAATTCGTAATTCTTTTATAAACCTATGATTACATCATTGCTCTCATCCTATCTTTACTGCTTTAATAGAGTCAAACCCTAAAATCTCATTGTATATATATCTATCCCGCCAATTTTATACTTGGTGTAGTTGTCTTTGATCTACAGGTTATATTTGATAAGAAGATGCTTGGAAGTTCTTAGGAAGTTTCATTGGATGATTCTTGGATGACGATTTAACCACTTATCACGTGTTTCTTCTCCATTATTGAGCTAACCAGGGGAGTACTAGTTTCTTTTATTTGTTCTCTTTTCCCTTTATTCGTTTTACGGGTACTTTTATAAAACATTGAGGACAATGTTTAACTTAAGTGTAGGGGGAAATAAGCCTTAGAAACTATTCCTTCAATTGCCATTTACTTTTTCCTTAAAAGAGTGGGTAATATATCGAAACATAGCATAAAAGGTGATTTGACCAAAATTTTAAAAAACTTTATGACACATACCGACAAAAACCGAGTATTAATAGCGTCTCATGGATAGGAATTTATATGACTAGCACAAAGACCCTCAGAATTCCACCCTAAAAATGTGAGGTTCGCCTTTAGATCTTTATGAATTCGGGTATCCATTTTTGATACCCAAGATAATTTATACCTTTATCTTGTTCGAGTTAAGGTTCGAATGCAGTCATATGTGTCTATTCCGTCATTAAGGATGTGTACGTATGGTCTTTTTTGCCTTTTTTGGAACATTGGTATCAATATTAAATTATATGAGTATACCGGTAGTGTATTAAATTCTAGAACTTGTTTTTGTGATGCATCCTGAGACCGCATAGTAAGTATTAAGATTTTCTAGATAAGAGGCACTAGGATTAACCCATCTTTTAAACCTGTAATTGTTATTATGGTCACCTCAATCATATAATCTACACCTATGCCATGCACTCATTTTTAGTGTAGGATACCCCCAGTACAACCCTTCGAGCCTATCCTTTTGACGGTTCTCGTAATTTCTAGTTAATCCAGACTATTAATGAAGAGCGTTGTCACCCTTGAACCAATTGTTACACTCAAATCGCCTTAGCCTACCTTGTATGTACTCGCTTTTAGTACATTATTGTTTTAACCTAGGTTAATTATTAAGTACACGGTTGCTTAGTCCTTATCCTTGTAAATACAGTTTTGGGACGATTGGGATTCATGGTAGTATATATTTCGCGGAAGAATGGGAAAGAAAAGTTAAGTCAATACCCCCATATGTTTGTTAAATGGTCTCCATGTTATTTTGATCCTACTCAATTCAGGTCATTAGTTGGATTGTAATTATGAGTTCTAAAACTCAAGTGTAGGGGTATGTTTATAAACCCCGAGTGATGTATTATGTTATTCAAAAAAAAAAGAAATATAGGAAAGAAAAAGAAAAGAGATTGATGTAGAGTTGTGTAGAGTTTGTATATCTTCGTCTGAGTCTTTGGCTTAGCAACCCAACCATCGTGTATTCGTATAAATAATTAGCTAACCTTTTCACCCCAAATTCACCTAAAAGTCACCCCCAAATATATCCTATCCGTTTCCATTTCCGTTTATGTTATCTTACACCTACACCCCCACAAACCTTAAAAGACCTCTTTGATAGTAATGACTAATACTTGCTCCTAGCGGTGGAGCTATGATCCTTTAGCAAGCCTATGGTAATTTATATGATATGACAAGTAATGAGTGTTAATTTTCCATTTCCTATAGTTGTTATAATTTATTATACACCCGAGAGAAAGAGAGAATCCCAAACACTTATGTGAGGTGCTAGTATGTACTTTATGTGCTTTTAATTACGAGGTCTAGAAGGTTGTGTCATAAACTGCTTTTAAAGTGTAGGTTAAATGCCCCCAATATCGCTATTATCTAGGTAGAAAAGCCCATTTGCTTGAGGGCAAGAAAATCCCAAGTGTAGAGGTATTTGTTGAGGTGTCATTTTATATACTTTTTCAAGTTCATTTAACCCCCTAAATCATACAAATATGCCCAGATTATGTGCTTAATTGTTTATTTTCATGTTTTTAGCACTTGGATGAAATTTGGAGGAAATACACGTGACCTGGGCTCATTAGGAGAAGAAACGGACAAGACTACGACCTACACCAAAATCTCTTGAAGAATGATGCAAACAGACCGTGGAGACCACATCACAAGCATAAAGCGACGCCGTCGTGATCTTTCTAGGGACGTCATCGAGGATTTGACGACAGCGTCAGGACGCAACCGACTTCAATTAGATCTAGAAGATTTGACATGGTGACGGCGTCGCGACCATTACTTGACGCCGTCAAAGCGTTTTTATTGTAAATACAAAACCAATTTTAAGGTTTTAAGTGTGTAACTTTGTATAACTTTTGGAAGACAAACCCTAACCATTCTAGCATCATTTAGGCCGTCTTTAGGGTCTCAAACCCTATTGAAACTGACCTTAATCCATGTTTTAATCAAGTAAGATTATTTATCATTAATCATTCAATATGTCTATATGTTGTTTGATTGATTTATGTTCTTGCTTTCTTTATAACATGCTAGGCTAAACCCTCCTTTGTATTTACTTATGATTGTATGAAACTTAGATTGTAGATCCTTATAATGCTGCTTCTTGTGATGGATGTGCGCGTTAGTCTTTAGAAAACTAGCCATACGATATTAAATTGGCATAGACATCTAGGGAAACGCGAGTGTGTAGAAAGGATACCATCGGTAACAGTCTTCATACTACCTTACCCCTAATATGGTTGATCCCTCTTAAGATATTTCAATTGCATTTAATATACTCTTAGGGGCCTTGTAATAGTCTTTATACTACCTTACTTGTGCGTTTCCTTAACGGAATATTAAATAGACGGCGAGTTCGTGTAATTCGTTCATGACTTAGGAAATACTTACACACATCATCACAAGTGTGACAAAGCAACATGATTAGGAGAAGCAATCTAAGGAGTACTACATGATTAAGTAAATACATCTTTTTATCAGAAAGTTATCACCAGTATATTAGATTATACTTAGTTTAGTTAGTTAATCAAACCAACCTCTCAAACCAATGATTTTTACTGCGTTCCATAAAATAATAATACAAAAAGAAACTTCTCTCAACCCCGTAGACCCCTGTTAGATTCTATTCGAGCCTTCCCAACCTATTCGCCTAGAGAACATTAATAACCCTCGAGTCTTACCTATACTACTACTACAACGATTATGTACCCTGCCTAGGGAGTTGTAAAACTTCGTGTTGAAGTCTTTACGACAACAGCATATCAAGTTTTTGGCGCCACTGCGTGGGAAATAGTTAGGTTTCGACCATTGTTTAACTTAGGTCTACTCGCTTGCTTCCTATCAAGTTTTATTTTTATTTTTAGTATATTAGCTTTCTCGTACTCTATCTTTTTTTGTGTTATTTGTTTCGTAAATCTTTTCGTTGACCTCTATCGGAGACTAAAATCCTATGTGTACTCTTGGAGATTACTCCAGACCTAGCCACGAGGGCTATAGGAACACCATTGAGCTCCCCGAAGGGAACAATGTGGTGCCTCTTCGATTTGACACCATCCGGTTGGTGCAAAATGAATGCTCATTCCACGGACTTCGGTCCGAGGATCCAAACCAACATCTTAAGGATTTCTTAAACTTGTAGACTCACTTGACCTTGATGTTCCAAATAGGAAAAGAACGCGCTTTCGTTTATTTCAATTTTCCCTTCGCGATAAAGCTAGAAATTGGCTTGAACGTCTTCCAGCAGGATCCATCTCCACATGGGAGGATCTTACTACTCGTTTCCTTGCTCAATTCTTTCCACCGGGAAGGACTGCAAAACTCCATAATGACATCCTTATGTTCCAACAACATCAAGGAGAGTCTCTTTCTGATGTGTTGTAGTGAGGTGTGTAATTTTATGATTTCAAGCTTTAAATTTATATTTTGCCGACTTTACCAAAAACAACACTTTAACGGGCAGTGTACCCGGTCAGATGGGAGTTTCGTGATAAGTAGGGTGTCGATTACTAAGAGTGAGACACAATCTTTCAATTTATTAATATTTTTGGTTATCTAAACTAAGTTTATTCTATTCTATGTTAAACCTATGCTAAACCTATGTTAATCCTAAATCTAACAGATAAGGGGGTTTTCAACCTGAGAGACTGGCACGGGTTTTGTGGTGACTAAAATCAACTTAAGACACTAAAACACACGCAAGCAAATTGACAGAAGATAAAAGAGCGGTCTAGCCAAATATAAGAAAATTGTATTAACCATTATTAATCCAATCAGAACATTGATTTGTTTATTTAGTGCAATGATTACTTATCTCGAGGCGGCATATCATTCTTAAGACTTAGGCGGTACTTCTTCCTAAGACCTAGATACGAAGAATTATGTCACAATTAAACGTATCCGCATAAAGCATCCTTATTTGCTGATTATAATCTATCTTAGGGATTAAAGCAATGGTGATCTTGTTAAACCCTAGCTCATAGAGACTTTACCCACTTACTGCTTAAAGGCAATTCATATACTAGTAGTCCACTAACCAAGTCTTGACCAATTAATTAAGAACGTACTCGTTGATCCCAAGGGTCACCTACCGGTCCAACTAAGCTCACAATCTAAAGGCAAAGATAGGTTATTATTTATGATCCTATTGTTTTAGACGTATAAATCACTATATGGAGAGCCATCCCGGCATCTAGATTACTTGGTCCTTATCACTAGATCCAGTTGAATGATAGGTCGCATACAAAAGCACGTAAACAAGTATAAACTGATAAACATAAACAAGCAATCAATGATAAATTAAGCAATCGAGATAAACAAACCAAACATTTAGATCTTCATAATAATGGCTAATACCCGAAGGTATTAGCCTTCAAACGTCATAATCAATACAAAAGTAATAATTTAGCCAAGGTAAACTAACCGAGTTAACGAAT
>BQNB010101884.1:0-24375 GCA_026074375.1 Tanacetum coccineum
AGCAAATGCGTACAATACAAAAAGGTACATTGTGAATTTGTTGACGTCGTCAATGACTTGAAAACACAGGGTGTTATATTTCCCGTCTTTTGACATGCTTCGCAAAGTCGGGCTAGAGTATGAGCTTCTTGTATGATTGTTGGCCAGTGAAATCCTGAATCTAGGACCTTTTTAGTGGTTACTTTTAGTCCATAATGTCCACCGGTTAGTCCGTGGTGACATTGATCTAAAATGGTTTGGGTTGCTGGTCCAGATACACAGCGTCTGATCGTACCGTCAGAACATACTTTGAAAAGATAGGTTTCTTCCCAAAAGTAGTGCTTGAGGTAAGAGAAGAATTTGTTTTTTTGTTGGTACGTCATCCCTTTTGGCATAATATCACCCACCAAATAGTTTGCAAAGTCTGCGAACCATGGTTCATTTCTGGCGTTAATTTCCATAAGGGTTTCTCTAGGAAAGTTGTCGTCAACTTCACTGTCACCACTTGACTCGTTATTGTCATTCCGAGATAAGTGATCGGCAGCAACATTTTCTGTACCTTTTTTATCTTTGATTTCTATATCGAATTCTTGTAGGAGTAGAATCCAACTATGAAATCACTTGTTTCACACATAAGTTCAAACGGAAGATTCCAGTTTGGGCTTACGATCACAGGAGCATATGTGAGTTTCTGTTTCAATAAATCGAATGCTTTTTGACATTCATCATCGAATTCCAACGGAGTATCTTTTTCAAGCATCTTAGTTAGAGGTCGGGCAATTTTCGAAAAATCTTTAATGAAACGTCGATAAAAACTGGCATGTCCAAGAAAGCTTTAACTCCTTTGATGTTAGTAGGGGATGGAAGTTTTGAGATTACGTTGGTTTTTGCTTTGTCAACTTCTAGTCCCACGCTAGACACCTTGTGTCCAAGCACATTTCCTTTTTTGACCATGAAGTGACATTTTTCCCAATTAAGGACAAGATGAGCATGTTTACAATGCTGGAGCATTTTATCGAGATTGTTTAGGCATTTGTTGAAAGAGTCTTTAAAGGAGAAATCATCCATGAATACTTCAACGGATTCTTTAATCATGTCGTGAAAGATTGATAACATGCATCTTTGGAATATGGCTGGGGTATTACATATCCCAAAAGGAATTTTCCTATAAGCGTAAGTTCCGAAA
Source organism: Tanacetum coccineum (assembly GCA_026074375.1). NCBI lineage: Eukaryota > Viridiplantae > Streptophyta > Magnoliopsida > Asterales > Asteraceae > Tanacetum > Tanacetum coccineum. The sequence continues at coordinate 1,166 of BQNB010101884.1, forward strand.
GGACATGTGAATGTTGTTTTTTCTTGATCCATATGATCCATAGGAATTTGAAAATATCCAGAAAAACCATTGAGGAAACAGAAATATTTATTTCCCGCGAGTCTTTTCAACATTTGATCCATAAACGGCAACGAAAAATGATCTTTTGCGGTTGCTTCATTGAGTTTACGATAATCGATGCATACTCGCCAACCTGTAACGGTTCTTGTTGGAACAAGTTCATCATTTTTGTTTGTGACAACTGTAATACTACCTTTCTTTGGTACATAGTGAATAGGACTAACCCAAGGACTATGACAATTGGATAGATAATACCGGTAACCAAGAGTTTCATGATATCTTTCTTAACAACTTCTTGTATATTTGGATTCAACCTTCTTTGGTTTGGGACAACTGGTTTCTTGTCATCCATAAGTTGTATCTTGTGTTTACAGAATGATGGACAGATACCAGGAATGTCAGTTGTTTTCCAGCAAAGGCTTGCTTGTGCTTTTTAAGAACATATATGAGTTTGTTCTTCTTTTCTTTGGATAGCTGAGATGATATGATAACAGGAAGAAAAGAGGGTTCTTCCAGGAATACATATTCCAGATTATCAGGAAGAGGTTTAAGTTCAAGATCTGTAGGAGGTTCTTCAAGAGATGTTTTGATTTTATAATCAGTATTGATGGTGATTTTTTGAACGGTGGGTCTTCGGTGTCAGATTCAGAGTCAGAGTTTTCATCAGTAGTCATTGCCATGAATTCAATCAGTTTAGCAAAAGATTTCTTCTTCAAGAAGGATTCCTTCGATGGAATAAAGGATTTTACTACCTTCTTCTAAAAGAGCATCGAAATCTTCTTCTAAGATTTCGTCGATTACATCGATACTGAAACAAGTATCATCGTTTGAATAAGGGTGTTTCATTGCATAATCGATATTGAAAATCATTCGTTCAGTTCCAACTCCAAGGTTGAGTTGTTTTTGTTTAACTCGAATCACTGCATCAGCAGTATGAAGAAATGGTCGTCCCAAGATGAGAGGAACTTTACTATCTTCTTGTAACACCCCCAAAAATGCGTGTCACAGCGGAAGTATGTCCGGGGGAGTTACTTCATAATACACAGCGCTAGATACAAGAGAACGACCTCTAATTGTGTAGTTTGGAAAATAATCTCGTTAATTTCCTTGAAATTAATATAACATTTGTCCCATAAATTTCATCACCATGAAAAAAACTTGATTTAGACCTCAAATGGCACTTCTAGTATCTAAGTATCTCTATCACCTGAAGAAAAACATGCTTAAAATGCGTTCAAATAAGTGGTGAGTTCATAGGTTAGTTTAAATATGAATGTAAGTTTCAAAATGATTGTATTTGTAAATGATATCATCACAATTAACCATGTAAAATCCCAAAGATTTATAAAAAAATGCGCGACACATTTTATGTCCCCAAAAGTACCTCTCTTATCCCAAGATTTATAAAGAATGCATGATCAATCCTAATTGTCACAAAAAGTACCAATTCTTATCCAAAGATTTATAAAGAATGCCTCATGACCAATTTAATGTACCAAAAGAAAAAAAAAAAAAAAAATACCAATTCTTATCCCAAAGATTTATAAAGAATGCATGACCAATTTAATGTCACCAAAATATTTCAAGTATGTATTGCCACTTTATTCAAGGCACAGTAAATATCCATGTGAGTATAAAACAATGTTTACGATTACTCTAAGCTCATGAAACCGATGCACTAATATAACAGTAAGAGTTCATATGTAAGTGTTGTGGGCCCTGTAGGCCCAACCAATCGTAATCCGACATGTTATAACGTTCGTTTGCCCAGTGATAGCTAATCACCCGAACGGGGATTGTCAATCCCGAATAGATCTATTTTATAACATTCGCGTAGACAACATATTATAACGTTCGTTTGCCCAGTGATAGCTAATCACCCGAACGGGGATCACACCCGAATAGATCTATTTCATAACATTCGCGCTCACTCTCCAAGTGATTTACAGTTCATGAAGCTGTGACGTAGACTTATATATATATACCCATCACAGGTGTTCCCTCCAAGAACACCCGGGCCTTTATTTAAAAATATGTACTCCCGTTACCGGTGTCCCCTTCAAGAACACTAGGGCCTGTATGTATTGTTTATACAGTTCAATCCGCTTAAGCTAATCCGTAATCCTTTCAAAAGTAAAGTACATATATTTGTGACAAAAAATGAAGTCAAGTAATTATCCCATAGCGAGCTATTTAAATGAGTATGTAAAAACAATTGTAACAAAAATGTGAAATGCATTTGTAAACAGCGCTTTTCTCAACCCAAAAATAATATAGTAAAACATGTAAAAACGTGGGCTATAAATCTCACCTTATCAAAAGACCCACGATCAAATAATCCAAATAAAGCACATCGAATCGCAACGATCTCGACACGACCATTATAATTATAGTGCTCGATTTAATTACAAGTATTAAATACGATAACGAAGCGTACAATCGTACGACGAAATCATACATATTTTTATTGCATCCATAATACATGTGAGAGAAATCTACTGCGCGTCTTTAAATCCTTATCCCTTTGTATATTTATATGCTATATTTACTATTTTCATCCAATTCATACTTATCTAGAATATTTACAGAAAGTACTATTTTTAGACACTTCGTTTTTAGAACCGAACAATGGTCTTAAATTTAATTAATTGAAATAATATATTAACCGACCTTTAGTTTTGACCCGCTATATCTCAATTTTAAAACTGACAAGGCCTCGCGCAAAGTAAAAACGTCTTCGGAACAACTTTCGTGGTTTGCGGAGGGCTTGAACGGACTCGACCAGTGCTCAAATCCTTTAATTAATAAATCTGTCAGATTTAATATATATTAAAAATAACCTATTTTTCTACTAAAGTGTATATTCCGATTTCACCCCAGTTTCTTCGTTATTGGGAGTTAAAAGTCCCGCTTTATATCAAAACGTCATATTTTGTAAACCAAAATCTGACTTTTCAAAATCTCGAACCCCGAATCCCAAGTTCCGTTTTCTGGTCAAAATGACCCGTTACGAAAACGCGCCAAGGTCCGTTTTTAGCTCAAAACTCATCTAATATTGCTTATAGATTAATATAAATCCCGTTTTAATATTTATACATTTTATACTTAGACGCCGCAAGTTTCACTGGATTTCATCACATATAATCAACTCGATAAAATTAAACGAAATAATCGAATTACTTTTGTGGTGCAAAATCAAACGCACCCTTTTCGTGTTGATTATCAAACGCCCTGGGTTCAGGTGTTAACTGCCGAACCAACGCACCCGTTGGGTGCTTATTTCGAATAAACCAAACGCACCCATTTCGGTGTTGCAAAACCAACCAAACACCCCTCCCCTGGCTGTTTCGCAGCCAACCAAACACACCCACTGCGGTGGCTGTCACAGCCAAACAAACCCCGTGTGGTGATAAACCACGAAACCAAACGCGGCCTTTTTGGTACAACAAGTCAAACGCACCCTCTTGTTGGTGATACAAAACCAAACCAAACATTCCCTTTGTTGTGAAACTGCCAACCATCATACCATTTGCGGTGCCAATCCAAAAACAACCACCTCTTGTGGCTGTGACAATACCAAACGCACCCTATTGGGTGGCTGACCACGAAAACAAACCCCCTTGTGGTGGGTTGACTGCCAAACGCACCCTTGTGGTGGTTCGCCGCCAAACCAACACACCCATTTCTGTTATTAAACACAAACCGAACGCACCCTGTTCGGGTTCACATAAACCAATCGCACCCTGGTCGGTTGAGACCACAAACCCAACGCACCCTTAATGGTGCAAATCCCCACCCAACACACCCCCTTTTCTTGTGAAACTAACAAACCAACGCAGCATAGCTGCTGCCATAAATCTAACGCACCACCCCCCCCCCCCCCCCCCCCCCCCCCCCCCCCCCCCACCCCCCCCCCCCCCCCCCCCCCCCCCCCCCATTGTTGGGGCTAACCCGAACCTGACGCATCCCTGTGGTGTAAAACCCCATAGACACACACCCCTCTAGGTTTTCTTTTCTTTTTCTTAAAACCAACCGCACCCGCTGTGGTGGTGTTAAAACCACACGCATCCTTTTGTGAAAGAATGGAGGTGGTGGCGCGTGATATAGTGGATTGGGTAGATCGGGAGATGAGAATCATTTTTGGATTCGGCCGGAAAAGTCCGCCGGAAAACTTTTCCGGCGGCGGCGGCGTGGTGGTGGCCGGAATCCGGCGGCGGCGGGAGCTCGCCGAATATTTGAGAGAGAAAGAGTGAGGTTTGTGTGTGTGTTTTTATTTGTATAAAAATGAAAATGCAATAAAAGATTATATAAATTTTATATATATATTAAAATTTATAAATAAATGTGACAAGTATAGATAAGTTTGGGGTAAATTTCGTAAATATTACCACAGGGACCAAAAGCGTAACTTTTGAGTATTATTTTGTAAAATAGCAGTTCGGGACTCGTTTGAGCGACTTAACGGATGATTCGAGTCACGAAACTTGCACCATTGTTTTCCAAATCATTTTTCTGATAAAAATAAGTATTCACTCAACTAATTTTCATAAACGTTTTATAAAATTTATTTAAAACGTTTCTTATTTATTTGGTGTATTACTGATAAACTTTGCCCGGACAATAAAAATGAATTTTAACTCGAATATTCGCGTATTTCAACAAACGCTTTTAATTAAAATGCTAAGTAATTTATTAAATATTTTTATTTAATAAAAGGTGATAATTAAATATAATTTAATTATTTTCTGCGTCGGAACGCGTTATTTTCATTTCTAAAACTTTGCGAGGCCATTTCAGTCACTTTCTGACTGTTTTCGGGTCTCGGTCAAAACTAAAAAGTTGTCAGGAGTGTCGTTTTACATCAAATTGCTTTAGAGTCCGGGTCATGAAAACGTGATTTAGCTAGTCGTTTTTGATAAGTCAGCTAAAAATTAATATATATCTTTTTCGTTTTCAAGTCAAATAAGTTAAAAATAACTTTGTACTCGAGAGTGTGGTAATAATCAATATGATTCTATTATTAAAATTGTTTCGAAAATTTTATCAGACACGCGGTAATTGCTTTTTGTGACAATAAAATACCAAAAAGTCAGAAAAAGCCAAGTCGACCAAAAGTCAAAGGTTAAATAGTCCATTTAAAATTTCGAAAAAATTTCAGGGATGTTACAGTACCTACCCCTTAAAGAAATCTCGTCCCGAGATTAAATTTGTGATAACTGATTGTGTGACCAAGAAAAGACTTAAGATTTAATAAAATCATTCTAAACAAAACGCTGGTAACTTTATTCAGCAAAAATTAGTTGTTTCGACACTTCCCCATATACCAAAAATTTTGGCTAAATTTGACCAGGATATTTAATCCATCAAAATAGGTATCTCAAAATTATCATTACAGATCTTATGACTGATATAACCGCGTTATAAAGAAAATCTCATAATAGAGAAAAAAACCTCAAGAAGAAAGTGTAGTCGCGTGAGTATGTTTGTATTAGTTTCCTAAAAATGTCGAGGACGGAGTCTCGTTTCTGCTATCTGTAATGTTCGATGATTCACATCAACGTGGCTTATGGATGTAAGTACCCAACTTACTTGGCAGTACTAGGATGTATCGCGACCTAAGTCTTCCTACTAGTGGCCCAAAATGAATAGTTCGACTATCTCTCTCGTCAATAGGTGTTTATCTGGTTTAAGGGGGTTGCATTACCTATTGGATAAAATTGTACAAGCTGGGATCGCTCCAGGACCCGACAATAACAACCCTAACAACAATAACTATAACAAACGGTGATGGGATGCCAAGAATAAGGACATTTCAAGAAACAGTATCTTCAGAATCAAGTTCAACAAATGGGAGGAGCTCGCGGAAGAGCTCATGCGATAGACGGCGAAATATGGTACTCAGTCGTTAGTTCGAGGATGAATCAACTTCATTAGTTCAAGTGTGTAACAAGTCTGTTAGTTCCACGAACAGTTCGCGATCGTAAAGATTTGTAACGGCAAAAGTAATAACTTAAAATGAGATCCGAATAGTTCAAGCGAGGCCTTAAGATTTCTGCGGAGTGGCAAGACACTATTGTGCTTCTAAACCTTTTTAACGGATTCCGGTGATCATCGGGTTCGAGTTCATACTCGTGTTATATTGGATACCATTAAGCCCACTCATTTATAATTTCTATTACTTAACATAAAGGAGCGTCCTAATTTATGTAAGTAAGAAATGATAAACTTATGGTTCGGGGATTTACAATTTCTTTATTTAACTGAAGAGGCGTCCCAATCCTTTCAAATAAAGAGATTATAAATCATCCTACTTAATAATTCCCGATGCAATACGCGTACTCACATAACCTTCAAGGTGGTTGACATGACGATGCATGTGCTCTAATGTGTATGGGACGAGTGTTTAAAACTCGTCTTCGAAGACAGGGAGTAAAACTACCCAAGAATATCGGCCTAGAGTTCAAGATAGTTAATTAGTACTCGGTTAGAATAAATAAGGTAAAAGTCTCTATGAACGAGTTAACATAGCGATTATCATATCAATCTTCCTATTACAAGTCCCGCCCATACAAGACTTGTAATACTCGGATTCATACATAATCCCATGTGAACAGAACTGTGACGGGTTTGTTAAAACACTAGCAATTATCATATCAATCATCATTTAAAGTACCGCCATACTAGATTGCATACTTAGATTCATACATAATTTCCAGTAAACAAAATTTAGGACGGCTCCGTGTAATACGATTTGTTAATTTTATGAAGAAAATAATATTCTTTGAGACCATTGCTTAACTTACGGTGCTTGAGAACGAAATGAGGCCATGGTGCAACTCACAATGTCTAAGAAGTAAAATGAGACCATTGTCTAACTCACAATGTCTGAGGTATAAATGAGACCATTGTGCAACTCATAATGTCTTAAGAAATGTTCCGATATTTATATAAATAACTCTTATATAAATAAATGTGCGATATACGCAAAAGATGCAAGCATATATATATATAATCATAATATATTATTATGGCAAGTAAGTACGTAGCACGTATGTAAGCAAATTAAGCAAGTAGCGTGTATGACTTTGAATATGTTTGATGTGGATGGAATGTATGTGAAAAACGGTTATAGTCTAGGTAGATATGCAACCTAGTTCTCTATAACCAGTGCTTTGATACCAATCTGTAACACCCCCAAAAATGCGTGTCGCAGCGGAAGTATGTCCGGGGGAGTTACTTCATAATACACAGCGCTAGATACAAGAGAACGACCTCTAATTGTGTCGTTTGAAAAATAATCTCGTTGATTTACTTGAAATTAATATAACATTTGTCCCATAAATTTCATCACCATGAAAAACTTGAATGTATAGACTCCAATGCACTTCAAGTAAGCCAAGTATCTATATCACCTGATAAAAACATGCTTAAAATGGTCAACATAAAGTTGGTGAGTTCATAGGTTAGTTAAATATGAATAGTATCTCTTGCACAAAGGGAGGTCTCTGGCATACCTACTATTTTCTGATGGAGTAACAGCATAGGCTCTACCAGCTTCTTGCCTTCGGTTTTGGCGATTGTTGTAGCTTTCTTTTGTTGTCACTTGATACTTGCATTGGAGTATGCTTAGTTACTTGATCCATTAGCCTTTAGGCTATGTTGATGGCTTCCTCTAAAGTTTGAGGTTTAGAGGAGTAACATTTCCTTCAAATGCGTCGAGGTAGTCCCGATGAAAAGTTCCAAGTGTTTTACGTTGTTTGGCACCATGTTTGGAATTGAACCGTTAGAATCTTCTAACATAAGGTTTAAGATCATTTCCCTTTACAATCAGATTGTAAAGTTCTTCTTCCATCTTTCTGATCTTAGTCCGAGGACAATACTTGTTTGTCAAAAGCCTTTTTAACTTAGTCCAGGTGATTTGATTGGCTTGCTCTATTCCCATAGGTTGGGCATATGCATTCTACCAGGACAAGGCATCGTCAGTTAAAGTACCAGTAGCAAATGTTACTTTGTTTTTTCGGCACATCTGCTACGAGAAAATACTGATTTGGTTCGTTTAAACCAGCGAATAAGGCCTACTACTCCTTTCGTACCATTAAAGTATAAAGGTTGATAGTTAATAAACTCTTTCTAGTTTCCCGTTTTTACTATTGGAGTTCCAGTGGGACCGGTGTTCCTATCAGGATTACTAGCACTTGCTATTGTCGCAGCTTGAGCTTCTAGAGCCGAGGTGACACTATCATCAACTAACTTTCTAATGGCATCTTGAGTCATAGCCGGTGCTTCCGTTGTTGATGCTCTTTTTGGAGGCATTCTATCAACAAAAGATAACACGTAATAAGAATGATATCACAAGTATAATGCTTGTTCTTCTTTAAAATGATTAAAGAGAAATGCTTATTTTTGAAATGCTTAAAGAATAATGCTTCATTTAAGCATTTTTAACAATGGTGATATCTAAAGGTTATGGTATGATGATGAATGTACGATGGATGAATGATGAATGAATGATGAATAATGATGAGATGAATAAAGTGGTAAGAAACAACAAGGTAGATAACGGGATTGCCTTTGTATTTAAGAACAACTTGCCTTAGTACTATACATAGTCAAGATTTGACAAGTGTTTTTATTTATACCACACATCCCGTGGCTAGGTTAAAGCTAAAAACTGAAATTTAAACTAGAAACTGGATGATCATTCCATGCGGTTCTGGAGTTCGATGATGGAGTTCATGAGATTTTCTATGTCTGCTTGGTGACGAGTTTCCATGTCGTTGATAACTTCTCCCAATTCAGCAATCCTATAGCGGGCTAGAGAAATTTTATGGTTGCATCCTATTTGCTTTGCTTTTATCCGGGTTTTAGTGTTCTGGAGTATGGGGCTTATGGTGTTCTGCTGATAAGGCATCATAATACGTTGGATGATTATTGTTCTTTACCGAGACATTCGATCAGTTTTCAATCTGTTCAAAATAACGTTCAGGAGGGATTTCTCTCTAAATAACATGTTGATACGGATACCCATGAATTTGATCTTCATGACGTTTGATCGTCATTTCGGGTCGTCTTCAAATCTCAAGAGCTTGAGGTTGGGGATGGGGGGTAGATGGAGATACTGCATTGGTGAAAGAAGGCCTTCTGGGAGAAAGAACTTCTTGAGTTTTTAGGGGGTATGATAATTGGAGGACGGGATTGGTGACTTTTCAGTATAGAAAGCTTGTAAGGCTTTCCTTTAAGGATACATGGAAATAAACGGAAAGGGTCGGTGAAGTTTGGGGACAATTCCAAGAACAAACGGATTGGAAGCACTGGAGTAATTTTCCCTGGGAGAGCGGGATATAATCCGGTGAAGCCGTGGGAAAACTTAGTTTGGGAAATTGGAGAAAAGGCAGCCTACTAATTAGCAGTAGTTCTTAAGGATGGTCGGGGGTTATTTGAATCATAAAACCGGTGGGCGAAGACATCGTTTCTGCTTAATAAAATATGTTATTTATTTCGTAATATATAGTTATGTAACTTTTAATTACCATTCCGGGTGATCATGCGGCACGGAAGGACTTTCTTGGATGGAAAAGAAAGTAGTTTTAGGTTAAGGTTTTAACCTTGTTATTTCATATAATTTTGTAGGCTCTGATTTCCAAATCTGTAAACACCCCCATTTTTACATATAGCAGTGGAAGCTAATCTGGGGTATTACTTCAAGGTACAACAGTCATAATCATAGAAAACGAATAAAAAAGAGTCGTTTTTGAAAATAAGTTATCATTCATTATTTCTTCAGAGTTTTTACAAACGAGAGGTTCCCAAAATCTATTCAATAAACGTTTGTTGATACGGTTTTTCCAATCCGTAAGATCCTCACCCACTCCGGTGCCATTAGTTACCTGAGATAAAACATGCTAAAAAGTCAACACAAAGGTTGAGTGACCTCATCATAAGCATTCTTATCGAAATACCATATGGTTTAAGTAATTTAATTTGAAATGAAAATGTGATATTCGGGTTACGTTGATATACACACAGTATTGAAAACATAATTTATTATTGCCTTAAGCTCATGAATCCGATGCCTCTAGTTATTAATGTTAAGATTGCCCTTGCGGGCACCTTTGCCAGATATACCAGCTAGTGATTTTAATGATGTGCTATTGGTTACACGTAACTGGGTACACCAACGGGGTTTTCCATTGGAGTCTACCCAAAATAGATCTATTCACATATTGCGCTTCACTACGAGAGAGTAATTAACTGTTCATGATCTATGGGGACTTAAAAAGGCTAAGCAGTTAATTAGGCAATAGTCTAATTGAAATTGCATGTAGAAATTAATTGTATTCATGTTTATAGCTTGTATCCCCCCCGCGGGTTTATAAAAAGATTGAAATGCCGAGGCTAAGAACTCCACCTGAACAGTTATAGGAGAAATTGATAGCTAATGTATAGGGAAATGAAAGTAATGGCTTTCAAACAGGCAGATCAAGACATACCTGGGTTAATTATTTGGCAAGTCTTGTTTGATTGTATACATAAGTTTTTGGATATCGAGTTGGGTGTTGAATAAAAAATTATCTATAACACTGTCCGGGCATCATAGTTTAGAAGTTATCTCAGTATGTAAACGTTATTATGGAGCTAGTGGACTTTAAATCGCAAGTAAACCCCATCAAACTCAGGGACAGAACTTAATACCAAGATGAAACTTCTTAATTGAAGATCCTTAGTATTGTGGTTAATGATTTAGCTATATCAACAATCTATGCAGTCACGCAGTTTCAATCATAGATCCGGGGACATGATTTTTGAAAGCACATCGATGATGAATGATATAAGGATTAGAACATAAGCAGTTTTAAGCATTTTATTAAATATCTGGATATGTTAAGCACGAGGAGCGTCAATTAAAGTTATGTCTGGTAATGTTTTGAATATGATTTTATACTTTTTCAAAATGTTACATTTTAGACCCTGGGGTTTGGAAAATTGCAAGTAGACCCCTAGGGTTTGCATTTTTACGACTTTGGTCCTTCAACTTTTATTGATATACCAAGTAAGCCTTATACTTTAAAAAGTGACATAATAGACCCCTATAGTTATATCTTTAATAAAATGACACTTTTAGTCCTTTTAGTTATAAGTTTCTGAAATTTACGATATATACCCCTTGCATGGATTATAATTACAAAACATGTCCAAATTGCCATGCAAGCTTAATTTAACATTTCAATAGTCATTTATAAGTTATAATAAACTAAAATATGAAGTTTTAACATATACACATTTCTTTATGCTGCAAAATGTTTAATTTATGATTCGTTATGCTAAAAGGTAAAACGGGTAGCTCAATCTTCAACCCAAATTAGGGTTTTATAATGAACGCGCGGGGTTTTAAGTCAATTTTCTTAGGGACTTTTCAATGCACTTATTTTAACTTATATAAGTCTATTAGGTTAGTATTATAACACAATAGTTTACATGTTTAGATCATAGTTAAATATTACATGGAAATTAGGGTTTTGGGTGTACGATTTTGGATCAAAAAAGGCATAAACACTTAGGTTTTTGAGTTCAAGCTTTATATTATGATTTTAGCGAAGATCATATGACATTATGACGTTTTGAAAGCTGAAAACTAAGCTTAGAGAAACCATTGGTTTGAGCTTATAGCTTGGAAACGGTGTCAGAATAAGGACTTGCGGCTTCGCTCCCATTACGACTACTTTGGAACGTAAAAGTAAGATCCGGGGGCTTCGTTTCTTGGTTTCTTTTGCTTCCTTTCTGTACTTGAGACTTCTTAAGATCTATTAGAATTCATATTGAGCAAGGAGTTGCTACTATGAAGGGTTATAGAGGAGGAAGTGGGGGATGAAGAAAAATGAACAAGGATGGCTTCTATTTATACTTGTGCAAGTTCAAGGAGAGTAAGCAAGGCCTCATTTCTGATCTAGACACATGTACAAGCTAGTATGAGATGTGTTAAGGCTAGAAAATGAGGAGTGGAAGGTCTAGGAGTAGCTTAGATGTGTTGGATGACCCCCCTTGCTGCCGCGGCTGAATAGGGCAAAAACATGCACATGGTGCCTTCATTCTTGACTTTGGATAAGTCAAAGCTGCTTAGTAAGCTGCTACAAAGAGTCTAGAAGAGTTCTTGGGTGGTCATTTGCACATGGTAGCATTTTAAATGGGTCAAAATGAGTATGGAAGTGGTTCGGGTCAGATTTGGGCTTGACGTGGTGTTCAAGGGTCTTTCCAAGGTACATTGTGTTTATAATGATTAAGGATAGATGAAATAGGTTGTTAAGGTCTGGTATTAAAGTAATTAGCAAAGATTAGCAATTGGTTTGGGTTAAAACGGGTTAAAATTGAAGAAATGGGAGTATGGGTTTAACTAGGGCTCGTTTAGGGTTTTCATGGGTTTCAAAGCTTAAAATTCGCATATGAATGCAATGTAATTGTTAATATGTGTTCATGAGGCTTATATATTGGATAATTAACGAGAAATGATAAGTGGTTTGAATTGAAATGGATAGAAAATGAGAAAACGGGTCAAAATGATAATTAGGGCATAATTAGGGTTTTCTATATTCGTTAGGTTTTAGAGGATATGATTCTCTTGCACATGCTAAGTTAATTGATAGATATAGATTTGTAAATCATTTTATGAGTTTATAAATGGTCCTTGTTGGTTATTTGGGTTAGAATGGTTTAAAACGATGTAAAAAGGTTAAATGAACCTCATCCAATTAGGTTATATTTTGGGTTTCTAGGATATGTTTTTACGTTACAAATGAAGTAAAGATGATAAATGTAATATGGAAATAATGATTGAATAGGATTGATATGGATTTTAAAAATAAGTTTTTAACAACCCTTATTGGAGTGTTGTTATGGGTTTTACAATGGATAAAAGCCAAGAAAACTGGTCATGGTTTAGAAACTAGCTTGGTTTTAAGGGTTTAGGGTGTTCTTCCATTTGGGTCAAACTATGTTAAATGTTTCACCTGAATTTGGGTTTTGTGTGTAAAAAATGTATGAATGCTTATAAATAGAATAATTTAGGTTCAGTATCAATTTAAATCTTATAAAATGAGTGTATTAGCTTGAACATAAGTGATAGTGAAGAAATGAGGATGAAAACGGAGGTAAAACAGCTATTTTAGGGATTAAGCTTAATGACTTATGCATTGAGATTTTAAGGACTTGTACTTTGATTTAAAGAGGTTATATATTTCAGATGAGATGTTATATTACTTGTTGTCATTCTTCTTGTTTGAGGTGCTAAATTCAGGTCTCTAATAATTTGTTCAACTAGATGATCTTTGTGTACTCTTGTAGTTGGAATAGGACTGACAAGCATAAATGCATCTAAATTTTTCATGTCAGCCTTTGCACCAACATCTTCATCATCATCTGAATAGACAATATCTTCCAAAGCAGGCATATTTGGATCATCTGGAAGTTCAATGCTTGTTTTTACACCAACAACATTAACTTCATTTGTGCTAGCAGCATTAACATTGTTAGTGCTGTTAACATTATCTTCCTTCTCTTGATCAATACTTTCACTATCTTTTCTTGAATCTTCATCAACCTTCTTTCCATCATCACTTAAAGGTTTGAATCCAGCATCAGGAGAACTCTTTGAAATTTGAGAGAATGGTGGATCAGCAGTCCATAATGGTAGCAAAATGTAATCTTTGCCAGGTACTGTCTCCATTCTAGCTTTACCTGCATCATCACATGATTTTGTACCTGCATTACCATTAGACTGATTTCCTGCAACAACTGGCTTATAATTCATTGACTTTGTTAGTGCATCAATATCAAAAAGCCAATTTGGTCCACTTCTTGCAATATTAGGTGTATTCTCACTAAACTGGACATGCAGGTTCTCTTCAACTATCCTAGTTCTACTATTGAATACTCTAAATGCTTTACTATTGATTGAGTACCCAACAAAGAATCCTTCATCAGCCTTACCATCAAACTTCCCTAATTGATCTATGGTATTGAGAATTGTAACAAGACACTCAAATAGTCTCATAAAGCCTAAAGCTGATTTTCTACCCAGAAAAAGTTCATAAGGGGTCTTGTTATGAGGCTTAGTTGCTAATACCCTATTTTGCACATAGCAAGCAGTATTAACTGCTTCAACCCAAAAAGTAGTAGGTAGCTTAGAATCAGCTAGCATTGTCCTAGCAGCCTCAATTAGTGTTCTATTTTTCCTCTTAGCTACTCTATTTTGTTGAGGAGTTCTAGCTACACTAAATTCTCTCTTAATACCTTTTCTCTCACAAAACTGATTCATCTCCTTATTCTTGAACTCAGTTCCATTGTCACACCTAATTACCTTAACCCTTTGATCTATTAGATTTTCTACTCTAGTTATAAAGGACTTAAGTATGCCACTAGTCTCATCTTTAGTAGCTAGAAAGAAAACCCAACTAAACCTACTGCAATCATCTATGACAACTAGGAAATACATCTTTTTCATTAAGCTTTTTACAAATGTTGGACCAAACAAATCCATGTGCAACATATGCAAAGGTTGGCTGATTGAACTTACTGTTTTGGACTTACAAGAAGCTCTATGTTGCTTTCCCTTTTGACAAGCAACACAGGTTTGATTATTTTCAAAAAGTTTTGAAGGTAAACCTCTTACAAGATTTCCCTTAACCAGTTTATTCATAGTTTTGAAATTTATGTGTCCAAGCCTCCTATGCCAAAGTTCAGATTCATCAAATGTGGCTTTTGCAAAGAGACAAGTTAGACCTCCTTTAGGAACAATATTCTTTAAATCAACACTATACATTCTTTCTAGGAACTTTAAGTAAAACATGACTTTCATTAGTTAACTTAAAGTTTGGAGATAAAACAATACATTCAGTGTCATTAAAGAGAACACTATTCTTTTTGTCACACATTTGTGAGACACTAAAGAGGTTAAACTTTAACTCTCTTACAAAATACACATTCTCAAAATCTAAATTACCAGTTTTGATTGTACCTCTGCCTGTGATTTTCCCTCCTTTGGGGTTACCTCCAAAGGTAACATATCCTCCATCAATGCAACTTATGTAAAGTTTGGTCTACATGGAACTTACTGTTTCTGGACTTTAAAAGATGAGACTGCTTATGTTGCATTTCCCTTTTGCAAGCAAAAATCGCAACACGGATTTAATGTATTATCAAAAGTTTTAAGGCTATACCTCTCTACAAGATTTCCCTTACACCAGTTTATATCATTAGTTTTGAAATTTATGTGTCCAAGCCTCCTATGTCAAAGTTCAGATTCATCAGATGTGGCTTTTGCATAGAGACAAGTTAGACCTCTTTTGGGAACAATGTTCTTTATCAACACAATGTATTACATTATTGTTCTTCTGGGAACTTTAAAGTAAAACATGATGATTATCAGTTAACTCTATAGTTTGGAGATAAAACGAAATGTATCAATGCTAGTGTCATTAAAGAGAACCTATTTATTGATATTTTTTGTCAATATTTGTTGAGACACAAAAAGAGTTAATACTTGAACTACTTTTACAAAATACACATTATTAAAATCTAAATTAACCAGTTTTGATGACTTTTCGCGCCTAGTAATTTTCCCTCTTTGGGGTTCTACCAAAGGGCAACTAGATCCTTCATCAAATATCTTCATTGTCTGTAAGATAGACAATGTTTCTACCCTTTATCATATGCCTTGAGCGCACACTATCAATCAATACCCTTTATCCTTGTAATTCCATGCTTGGGGATTTCCCGGCAACTTTTAGTTAAGAAAATCTGTTTCTTTTTTGACCGAAGGCCGATCAACCTAATGGATCGGCCTTTGTGCTCACATAATCAAACTTTTTCAGGTGATTGAGCACTGTTGTGTTTAGAACATGGTCTAAAACTTTTTGTCTATTGGTTTCCAAACCCACATGCTTGAGGCCTTACAGCATTTAATTATTTACCTTTTGAAACATAACTCTGCTTTTGGACTACAGTATTAACATTTTTATCCTTACCTCAGTATTTAACTCTTGATTAAATTAGTTTTTTTAAATGTTGTGATCTCTTATGTATTGCTTTTGAAGGGGCCTCTTTTTAACATGTTGATATGTGTGGTTTAGAAAGATTTATCATTGGTCTTTGCACTATTCATTGTTATTTTTTGGAGTTTATGTTTTAGAATTACTATCTGTGTGCGTTATTAACTTTGTCTGGCAGTATTAAGTGATACTAGGCCAGACTTCATTAGTACTGCTCTTGGAACCATGTTCTTTTTAGGGCAGGGGTGAGTCTTTTTGGCAAAATTTTGATGATTCACCCTTTTAGCATTGTTCCAAACAGGTTTTATATTTTGAAACTGTTTTTTTTTTAACCTTTTTACAAGCTACCTGCAAGTGATTATAACGTCCAAGTACATACTTAACAGCTTTTTAAAATCTCACAAATTACTTCCTAATCTATTGAGACATTCATTTTATTCTTTGTTTCCTCTTTTGATTGCGTATAGGGAGATCAATGTTTTGTCTATTTTGCTCACATGATTAATTCTGTTTTTCCTAGCAATTTTCTTGCTGTTTAGGTTTGACAAACTCTCTATCTTAGCAAATCTAGGCTTAAATGTTTCCTTTTCATCTTAGTTTGAGACATCGTTTCTTCTCCTACTATTGACACACAATCCTACAATATTGGTAAGCCACCATGTTTCTTCCTAAATGCTTTTGCTGTTGATTATACTAGCCTTAGCTTCACTTTTTCTCCATATAGGCTTAATAACTATAGGTTTCATTATAAAACTCTGTCTAAACCAGAGAATGACAGATCATGATTTTAGAGGCATATAGTTTCCTGTATAGGTGAGTGGAACAGCATTATACCCTAAACATATTTTTGCACTTATAACTTTCTGACAGTATATTTATTTGCTTAAGTTTTAGATGCATTCTCAAATTTCTCTTATTAGCTAAATTTCATCTTTTTGTTGTTTGAGCCAGTTCCAACTTCCTTTCTAAGCTCTGTAATGGCTACCTTTTCTTTAAATGAATCTCACGTTTTAAGACCTTGATATCTTCCTCAAAACAGATCAGTTTTCTTTATAGACTAGAAGTCTTGATCTCTAAGACTCTAAAAACCTGTTTTATAGGCAATAAGCTTTTTACTTAGATGTCCTTAAGTCTTTTTTCAATAGTTTGTTTCATTGTGTTCTTTTAAGAATTTTAACATTTTGCCATACAAGATGTATGGAACAGTTTGTATCGTAGATCCTCAGAGAGCGTTACTTGTAGAGTAGTAAGATCATGAGTGCAAAGTTAGTTGGACCTATTTGCTTGATCACCCAATCATAACCGAAGTAAATCTTCTCAAGACACCAAAGCATTATAAAGTAGTTGTCTCGCTACTTGCACAACACCCTTATTTAGTTTCTTATTTCATGTTTTATTGATTCTTGGACACATGCACTCCTTGTAAAGATGTCCCTCTTTTATTAGGCAGTTGTAGACGCTCCACCTTGGATTTATCCAAACCATATTATAAAAATAATTGGTTCTCAGTTACCTTTCACAACAAAACTTCCCTCTTTGTGTGTTCTTTCAAGAATCTCCTTGCCCTCCATTGTTAGCATGGCATCTAACACCTTAAATCTACTCTTCTCAAATCATCAGGGTGAATTTGTTTGCATGAGTCAATCATTGTCAAGTTGTGGACTGTTTGGTTTGACTTGCAAAGAAAGACCACGGATGGACAGCATTCACATCAAAGTAGTCATTGTAGTTGAGTTAACAAATTGATAGCTTGAGTGTTCGTTGTTTGTGTAAGCACCATGAGTGAGTATTTTGTTGCTCCAATTTGTATAGTAGTGGTTTGCTGTTTGAGGACACAATGTGATTGTGCTTGAGCTTGATGTCCCTTTGACCTCTGGTTCATAGATCTTTAGGTTATTGTAAAGATCATCCAAGCTGAATTGTTATCTATCTCTTGCTTGTTCCTACTAAACCCAATTGGTAGTGTTGTGTGTCACTTTCTAGCGTGAAGATTCTTAAGAAACATCTGGATGCACGTATCTTCTTGTGAGATACCTTTCACCAATGAATCTTTCCATACTTGATCTGAATAAGCTTTTTGAAGCCTATTAAAGGTTTGATCTAACACCTCTGAGCTAGATGTAATAAAATTTTCATACTGTTGCTTTAAAAGATTCCTTTGAGTCTTTTTAGTAGCAGCATTCCCTCTAAACATCTTCTTAACAGTCTGCATCAATGACTTGGCATCTTTGATGAGTTAAAATGTGAAGTGATGTTCATTAGGTTTTTGCCCATCAATTAAGGTGCTTTGGCCTTTCAATCTCTAACCTGCCTACTGTACTTTTCTTCGAACAGTCTGTAGTAGCAATTGTAGTCTTAACCACCTTAATGTCAACTGTTGTTATTGGAGTGTGCTATTACCCATTCTCTATAACTTCCATAGAAGAATAATCATTAATCTGGATGTACTATTCTCCTCAATCCTCCAAAGTTCATACTATACCTGGTTCTGAGCATAGGCACTCGTTTGATGCAGCATATTATGTTACTGAGTCCTTGATCCATGACTTCTTAGCAAAGTTTCCCAAAGCAACAAGCTCTGATACCACTTATTAGATCCCATTTAACTTTTAATGATCGAATTCCTTAAGCTTGTTTAAGGTTTAGTTATGCTAGATAAATCTAACACAACTTAGTATAAGAAACTTTGTTTGATAATACTAAAGATTATGCGGAATCTAATCTTTAATATAAGAAGAACTCTTCAGTAACACAAAACATATAATTTCAACAATAAAAGCTCCAATATTATTATTACAAATAATGTACTCTCCTAGTATTAGGGTTATAAAACCTTGAAGCTATGTTTCTAAAGTTTATACGAACTAAGCTTACATGTAAAACTCTTTATGCCCTAGGACCTCTCAGTTTTTATTACACATAAGAGATTCCTAGTCAATCTTTAAATATATTACTAAATTTCAGATTATTATCAAAGATCTAATTCTTTGAAATTAACTATGGCGCTGCTTATCTAATAAGTAATCTTGAGCTTAAGAGCTATTGTTTATCTTTTAGCTAGTTGTAATCTTTCATGATGTTGTAACTTATTCTGCAATGTTATCTTTTTGTACCGAGCAGCATTAACTGATTAACATGCAGTTGTTATAATTTTACACCGTTAGCAGCATTTAAACCTTAATAAGCAGGATACTCCTAGAAGGCTTTAATCCCCAACATCAAATAGACTCAATTTGATTCCATTGATGACCCTATTCCATTTTGATGCTAACTTCATCTACAATCGTCAAAAAAATCAAACATTAATGAATAGAATGTGTCACGACCGAAAACAACAAGAACATGTAAGGAGCTATGAAAATATCTCGATGTATTTTTAAGAACAAGTTGTGTAAATACAAATGTATAGTAAAAACATTCATTGTTTAAATATAAACCTCACCAACAACCTATACTAACTTAATGAAATAAATAGATATCATACATCTAGGAACCCATTTAGTCGCCACGAACACAACATCGATTTCCTTCACACTCCTCACATAAAATCAAAAGATATATCGACACATGTGGCTCCGTCATGTGTTGGGTATTATATACAGAATAACTATTATTAACATATAAACGCATTGGATTAAGGTCCCAAAATTGGATCCATATGACGTATAAAGATTAAAACAGATATACTTTATTTACCTGATTGAATCAACTCATCAAGAACGGGAAATCCTTCTTGTTTCTTGAAAATCACAAACCCTAAGAATCACTAATGGAGGCGATCTCTATGAATATCCACACTATGTGGTGTATTACCCGAATACTAGTTCCCTGATTTCATGATCTAAGCACGAAAACCATTTGTTTGCATGTATAAAATTGACTCAAAACAACCCTAAAGGGTTCTTGGCTTATTGTTTTTAGAGAGGGATGGGAGAGAACTTTTCTTGATTTGTTTTCCATAAGTTATCAGGGATTATGTCTAACCAAAATTTATATAGTCTTAACAAACTTAGTGAACAAGTTAACTTGTAGAGCAAGTTTCTTTCCCTACTTTTTCCCTTAATGGTCGGCTACCCCCTAAGGAATATGGAATTTCCATATTGTTTTGGGTTAAATCTATTTATTAAGTAATACACTAATAAATAAAAGCATATAGTTGATTAACGCGTCTAATGAATTAATTAACGATCGTTAAGTGATTCATGAAATATAACTAATATAATTACTATAAATATTAAATACATTATAATTGGTAATACCTTGGTGTATACGTGTGTGACCCTATAGGCTCACGTATTTCCAGCCAAATAATTATTTAATATGATATGGGCAAATCCCAATAGCCCTCACTTGTGAATGCCATAATCACAAATAATTACACAAGCACAGGTTAGCATTTAGCAACACGCCAATGCTCCCGAAATACCTGAGTGCATTTTCGTAAACGTCTCAGTGTAAATGGTTTATCATTAATCATCTTTTTGTTTCAGTACCTTGTTAATATATGGACATGGATCAAATTCATTCCAGGTGCTTATCTATTATGTTTCTCGATATAGATATTGAACTAGATTACCAAACTAATCAAGAGTCATCTCAATTACATTTAGGTACAATCATACATACATCTAATCAATTCATCAAGGGGACTAGTAGTATCTAACTCTAGTAACATGTGAAGGAACAAATTTTGTTTGCATGCACGTATCATTCATGTGCTTTACTTCACTTTAAAAATAGCCTTGATAACTACATTATTCAGGTTAGTGTTTAACTATATCAAGAAATGATATAATTCACACATGCAAGACCTACTTGCATCTCAAGTCTAAGGACAAGTAAAATATAACCACTTACGAGATTCACTATTGAGGTTGATCATTAAGTGAATACTCGTAGGCTGGGGTAGCCAATATTCATAACCAATAAATAAGATATGTGTTTGGCGGACACATCCTTTAATATTCAAAGAATATTACCAATCGCTCACATTTGTCTTAATTCAACCATACTCCCGCATCGTTGATAGAAAATGGACAATTTAGAATAATTAAATTATTCATGGATTAAGCATGTAAATATAGAACACATTATAAATGAAGACGATCATACCCGCTATATATTTTCATTTTTTGATACGACTGCTTTTAGTTCAATTATCCAAATACTAAATACATCAGTGCATGATGATCCTAGTTGAAGATTTATGCCTTAAGTCACGACAATCGCACTTATTGACAAGGCATAGGTTCCATGAACAAGTCAACTAGGATATGATCTTGCGAAATTTTAAGAATACGTATTTCAAAAAATCACAAATAGTGAAGTTCTTGAACAATACGATGATTGTCATTTTGTACATGTGCACTCAAATATAAGTATCCCAATATGAGTTTTGCTATAGTATATTCCATAAGGTGTTTGAAGCAAACAAACACCTATTTGAGACAGTCATCTTACCAGCCTCACAAATTGTAAAGTGATCCTTTCAATGTTTATTGCAACAATGCTCTTAGCCAATCACATCTAGTCAACAGTGTTATCATCCATGATGAAATCCTATCACGCCTAGGATTAAGTATCATTTCAATCAAACTAGCATCAGTGTAAATATACAACACTATGCTCTTTATTTAAAATCCATAAACAATGAACATTTCTTTCGTAATGTGACACCCTCCTACACTTCAAGTTCGTTGGCTATGATAATTGCGTCATAATTGTCGCTATATGTCTATAGGATTTTCACTACCAGCGATGACTCCAAGCCTATAAACGATTTTTCTAATCCAAACAACTTTCATTATAATGTTTATCTTAACAGTCACCCAATGTCTTTCACATAGATAATGTTGTTGTCAGCTTATTTTGCACTCATGCAAGTGTTACAACTAGAATCATACACAATATGATGTACATGATAAATCCCTTAGTTATACTTAAGGTTTCGATTGATGTTCAATCTCATCAAGTGATACATATCCATTGAGACTCGCTCAATGATGTGTCTGTTGTGTTAGACTTATTAACCACATATGTTTATGCCGGTAGACACATATTCTAAGGTTGAATGTTTTATTTCCTAAATCCCTCCATTGAAGCTTCATTCCAAGCTAAGGATAATGTTGCTACCAATATCTTATACAACATATGTGATTTAAGGAAAACAAACATAGCGCTCCCACTAGCTCTTAGGTGTACTCGCAAGTTATCTTAGTTCTAATCAAAATCAAATCGTTGATTTAATTAGTAAACTTAAGATGCATCTCCTAGATGCGTGCTTTGATCCATACTAAGATTCTTATATTTTATACACTTCCTAAATATTATTTGAATTCATAAACCCTTTTGATTATGCACTCTCCTGGTAAAGGTAATCATTCACGAAAGAGTTTTGATATCCCATTGCCGAATTCATATTATGAAAACAAGTATGATAATTAATCATCTTTATATTATTTAAATGCATGTAGAAAGGAAGATTTAATCACAATCAATTTCTTGAGTATGAGCAAAAAATCTTGTCACAAGGCGTGCAGTAAATACGTGTACAATATTTTCCTTATGAGTATTCTCCTTAAAGAACTCATTTTAACATAACAGTATAACCAATTAGTAAAACATTAATCAAGTTCCAAATATGATCATCTTTCTTGGACTAAGTTTTAGCATTCATACTTATGAGTCATTTGTCATATTTAAGATCTATATGGTTAGTAGTTCACCATGATCCTCTAACTCGTATTCCTCAACATTGATATAAATCCATATCACTCAAGTGCTTGAGGTATTCTTATGGATCTATGAATGGGAGTTACATCATTCTTTGGTTTATCATTTACATGTTCAGCCTTAGTATAACTTTGCTAGTGTGTTCAGAAGGTTGTGTATTTTGTTATAGAATCTCTTCTAGATCTACGGATGCTCCTACTTGCTTTTCGTAAGAAGAGACTATTCTCCAAATACTCAGCATTTTGAGCAACAATAAATTGTTCTCAATTTGGACATACAAAATACATTGATAATTCTCGTTTAACACCCCCAAATTTACACGCAGCGGAACCAACAATTTGGGTGTTAAATAATAGTACAATAGTCATAAGATATAAA
>BQNB010101885.1:0-11190 GCA_026074375.1 Tanacetum coccineum
AGATAAATGCGTTGATGTGTTTTTGGTTTGGTGATTGAAATTGAAAGAAAGCAGCTTGGGTGATGATACATGGTTAGTCATGATATTGATAGGATCAGCAAGGGTTTTCGATTTGGATTATAGATGAAGTTTGGCTACATGTATATGTTTTTAGGGTTTTGATGATGCCCTAAATATAAGGAAGTATTTACATGTTTCTGGATATAGATTAAGGGAGCAGTTGCAGGTTTTATGGATGCGTGATTTGTGGAATGAGTCAGTTTTGGTTCCTAACTTTTGGAATTGTTTATTTCGTTTCCATATTTACTTGTGATCGTAACTGCTGCTGATTTTTAGGGATCCATATATAATTTTGGACGTAGGATGATGACACACCGTTATGAATGTGCTGTGAGATATAGATGGGCTGCTTTATGATTGGAAGTTAATACTGTCTATTTTTTTTAGTACTACTCGTATTTAAACGTTAGTACTGCCAATGTAATTGAGTTAGTGCTGCCAAAAGAATTTTTAGTACTGCTGGTATCTCATTAGTATTGCTCGCTTAATAACGGGTGCATACTTTCTGGATGATGTTATTTACTACTGCTTGAAGTAGAATTATATACAGCTGGTGTTCACTTTATTGGAAATCAACAAGCAACAGGTTGAAGGATGTATGTAATGGGTATCATACAGGTTTATGCGACAAGGATTGATGAACAGTAAGTAGTAATCAAGTGAGTTTCTACTACTGGTTCGTGGTTAATACTACTTGGGTTTATTTCAAACTACTAACATTTGTTTAAAAGTAGTTTGGTTATACTATTGATTGTTGTTACTGCTGCTCGTTGGTTTCTGGATGGTTAGTACTGCTAGCGTGGTTCTTAGTGCTGCTAGTAGTATTTGCGAGTTAATGCTGCCGGTTCAAATTTGGTTAGTACTGTTCGTTGGTTATTAGTGCTGCCAGGTTTGTAAGTTAATGCTGTTAGCTATGTCCGATGTTGGACAACAGACGCGTTTGGATCTCGGATAGATGATGCAATTATGGCTCGTTTTGGGGATTATTACGAAGAAAGTTGATTATTGCTTATTTGATGTTGTAGTTGGGTTTCACATGTGCGTAGTCTTATCATATCTTAAAGTTGTGGTTGGCTTTCAAGATAACTTGTTCGTGCTTAAATGGTGTGATGAAGACTTATCAAAATCTAGCAAAGGTGTGTGATTTTTCTTATGATGCTCAATGCTCACATTTTCTATCACTTTGGTCTGGTGTCTCATAGAAGATGAGGATTTTGTCAAGAGAAGAGACACAGGTCTATTTATACTTGGGCAGTACAGGTATAAGTTTCGAAGTCACGTGGATAAACAAGACATAAGATATAACACCCCGTGTTTTAGGGTCATTGACGTCGTCAATAAATTCACAATGTATCTTTTGTATTGTACGCGTTTGCTTTTAAATCGTAAACGTTAAGCTAAATCGCGTAGGCTAAAAATTAGCGTTCAATGTAAACGGGCATCAAACAATTAAATGTTTACATCAAGCAAGTGTTAAGTAATTATTTTGATGATAATTATTAACTTTGTTCATTTTATTTTTATTGGTTGCGTAAATTGATTACGTTTCGCGATAAATTGCGTTTAGGCATTCTCGGAACCACCAAAACTTTTCTACGCTTCAACAAATACCCACTTTTATACCCACTACCCAAAAATTACAAAAATACATCATATATATGTTACCATGGCCGGATATAGGTGGAAGTATACAAGAAATATCTCAAAAATTTGGCAACTTGCATTGTACATTCACCAACCAATTAAACCATAAGTCTTTGCAAGCAAAAGACCATGCCTTGACCAACTATTTCCCTAAAATTCCTCATCTTGTCCAAGACTTTCCTATGGCACATTTGACTTGTCCAAGACTTTCTTATATCATATATACTTGCACCTTTACAAGAGATAACATTCACACTTCACTTTACATAACAAAAAAATCAATTTTCTCTCCCTTGTGGCTCCTTTAACCCACGGCATTCCACAAACACACACCAAACCCATACAAAATTTTAATTGTAACATTTACACACATCCCTACATCATTCCTAAGATGTCTTAAAGTGTTTAGAAGGATTGGCTTAAGCATTTTCAAGGTTTAAGCAAGGAAAAGCAAGATTAGGGTTTCTAGTTGGATTAGGGTTTTGAAAGTTTGCAAGCTTGGATTTAAAGCCTAAACAAGGGTTTAGCACCTATTTCTCATCATCATTGTTCATCATAAGGTTATCTAAAAGCCTTTATCTTTTCATTTCATGAGTTTTTATGCATATGTTAGTTCTTTATAGCAAAATCACCATTAGGACACTTTTGAACATGTAAAATGGATTTTTACTTGTTATCATTGATTTGTACACTTATACACATGTTATATGAGTGATATTATGAGGTTATAAATGGATACATAAGTGTTTTACAATCTTGGTTAAGCTTAAAAAGTGTTAATACAAGATTAGGGTTTTTAAGGTTTCTTAATATGTTACAAGTAAAAGTATTGCAAATGACTTATTAATCTTGTTCATGGACTTTTGTTTATGTTATATGAATACTAAAATAAGGTTATAATGGAAGTATAACTCTTGTACACACTTGGTTAATGTATAAAACATTTCATGTGTAAAACTTGTTAAATTAGGGTTTTCTAAATAAGCTTTGATTAAAAAGAATTAAGAGACCTTGTACCTGGACAAATAGACAAACTATGGACTTATGGACTTTATTATATATATGACTTATGATATAAAGTGAGGTGGAAGACTTGTGGTAAATTTACAAAGGTAAAAAGTACATAAAACAAGCCTTATATAAAAGTATACATATAGAACATAAAGGGGCTGTTTGGATTTCGAATTTCAAACAGTGAGTTTGATGTTTTATAAAGATAATACACCTCACGACGATTCCAAAAAGATAAGAAACTCGAAAAACGGATTAATAACGAAAAAGATACGCTAATTACGAGTTATATGTTAATTAAACGGGTTATAAAATAACTTTTATAAAAATTATACAAAACAGAAAGTTTAATGTATTTTAAACAAATATACACATTTTCTAGGATTCCAAAATGATAATATATCATAAATTTTTCGATTAAAAACGAAGAAGTTATGAATTACCGTGTTATATACTTAACATGTATAAAAAACACTTTTAATAAAACCATTTTTTATAAAAGTTAATGTTCATGACAGAAACATTTATTTTTGTAAACCTCATAAATAAATAGAACTTTCAATTACGAGAACGTGCTCGATAGAATCGCTAAAACGAGCTATAAACAATAAAAGTACTACGTTTACGGTTTTTACGATAACTAAAACATGAAAATAACTTAATACCTGGTGTGGAACATAAAAAAAGTACTATTCATCAGGGGACTAAAAATATGAAAATGTCAAATAATGATAACTCGACTTAATACGAAAACGTGGACATAAGAAACGGACTTGAAACGCGAAAGTTACGTCAATTTTACTACAACGGAAATTATAAACGTTTTTACTTATTAAACACAATTTTACCAAAACAATTAGATGGTGATTAGAGCAATATAGAATGATTTATGTATTATTTACCCAATGTGTTATACTTATACGGCTTAAAATTTAAATAGGTTGCATCTGACGATTTACGTGACGCATTATCTGTGATATACTTGTTATTCACTCACTCAAGGTGAGTTCATAGCCCCACGTTTTACATGCTTTGTTTTATAAGTTTTTGGGGGTGAGAAACATGCAATGTTTTACAACCGGACACAAGTGGATACTTTTATATTATGATTACGTGTTGCCGAAGTAGCGATAACCCAATCTGAGCCCATTATCATGAACTGTCAATTACTAGACTATGAGCGCGAATGTTATGAATATATCTATTGGGATTGACATCCCCGTTCGGGTGATTAGCTATCACTGGGCAAACAAACGTATACCATGTCAAATTTAGGATGTTTAGGGTTAGAACATCATCACGGGCAATGTAGGCCATTTATATGGTATTCATTTATGTCGAGCTTCAGTGTCATGAGCTTAAGGCAACGTAATTACATTTATATGATGTCTACATCTGTTGCATTATCATACACTTGGGAAATCTTGTGGTCCTACAATATACGATTTATCAAACCTATGAATTCACCAACATTATTGTTGATGTTTTAAAGCAATGTTTTTCAGGGGATCAGTAAGCACGAGGTGCAAGGGATACATTAGTGGTTTTGATTTGGATATCATGCATTAAAGATTTTGTCGCATTACATTTTGTATAACTGTTATGGGCTAGAAATCTTTGTATTTTGAACAAGTGGACAAGTGAAGCTTCGGCTTATGTAACAAATACTTTGTTAATTCCAATGTATCAGTTTTAAACGACTTTTTGGTCGTTCTATATACATCTTGTGTTATTGATCTATGAAGTAACATGCCCCGGACCCTTATTCCACTGCGACCTAATTTGGGGGTGTTACAGATTGGTATCAAGAGCCAAGGTTATAGAGAACCAGGTCAAATGTTTTTGCTGGACTATAACCGTTTTCAAACATCGAATTCATACAAAGGGGTTTTACACGGGACATACATATGTGCATACATTCATGCATACACTACTTGTTGCATTAGTTGGTTGGACTAGATGCATTCATAATTGATATACATGTTATGATATAAATGTATATTACTATAAGAGTCTTATATTAAATACTAATATAAGCTATTTTGAATTTTCAGATTCAGTCATGTCAGA
This sequence comes from Tanacetum coccineum, assembly GCA_026074375.1. Lineage (NCBI taxonomy): Eukaryota > Viridiplantae > Streptophyta > Magnoliopsida > Asterales > Asteraceae > Tanacetum > Tanacetum coccineum. The sequence continues at coordinate 4,786 of BQNB010101885.1, forward strand.
TTCGGATGAATCGGGGGTTACATACACGGAGGTTTCCAGCCCATTTGAGGGTTTATCAGATATAGGATCACCGAGAGCCGATGATCACGAGTACCTTGAGCTGCCTTGGATGCCAGAGGACCCATACGTGGAGGCCGCTCTTCAGGCCCCACCCTCTCCAGATTACGTGCCTGGCCCTGAGGAGCCAGAGCAGGCACCACCTTCGCCAGATTATGTTCCAGGCCCAGAGCATGCTGATGATGAGATTGTTGCTGAGGATCAGCCATATGCTGAGGATGCCTCACCCACTGCTCAGTCACCTGACTATGTCCCGGAGTCCGATCCTGAGGCGGACCCGGAGGAGGATGACGATGAGGACCCCGAGGAGGATCCTGTTGACTATCCTGCTGATGGAGGAGATGATGGAGACGATGAGGATGAGCCATCGGAGGAGGATGAGGATGATGATGTTGACATAGAGGCTGATGAGGATGAGGAGGAGGAGGAGCACCCAGCTCCTGCCGACTCTGTAGTTGTTGCTTTACCAGCTACTGATCAGGCCCCATCTGCGGAGGAGACAGAGCCGTTCGAGACTGATGAGTCTGCGGCCACACCACCACCACACCCTGCATATCGTGTGACAGCTAGGATTTCTATTCCAGCTCCAGTACCTACACCAGTATGGTCTGATGCAGAGGTTGCCAGACTTCTCGCTATATCTACTCCACCATCATCACCACTCTCCCCATGGTCTTCACCACTTCCCCAGATACCTTCTCCATCACTACCACTATCACCACCCTCACCTGTGTTATCAGATAGACAACGTTCAGCTTGGAATTGCCCAACCAAGCTAATTGAAGCCTCTTTCCATAAGACCTTCTTCAGTTTCTGTACCGCTGCATAAACTTAAGTGAAGATACTTCCCAATCTTCTAAGGACCTGAAGAGCTGACGCTGAAGAAACTTCAGCGAATTCAAACTGAAAGACTTCAGCTTGAGTAATACTTAGGGGATTTTATGTTTAAATCTACTAAAAGACTGAAGGGCTCAGGAACTAAACCCAACAATCTCCCCCTATTTGAATATATAAATAGCCTAAGTTAAAATCAGATGTAAGTGAGCAAAACAACTTTCTTCTCTCCATAACTGATTTAAAATTCAACAATATAAACTCATGACCATTTCATTCTAACTTTCATTACATTACATTTACAAAAGATAAAGTTATTACAAACGGTTTCCATTCTACTGCCTTAGCTGCTCAATGAACCTCTTCTTCATGCTGAACTTGATGACTTGTGTTTCTTTGTTGACCTAGTGGTCTTTTAAGTCACTGGTTCTTTTTCTTTTCTTGTTTGCTAACTCATTTAGCTCATTGAGAGGATCTTATTCTTTTGTAGTTGTTTGTTGAAGTCAATATTTAGTTCCTTTTTTAGTTTATAAAGGTATTCCATTCTTGTCTTTTTCAATCCATTTTTTGGTTTCCCATTCAAGTTTTTCTTTTCTATATGGCACTACCATGATTGTACAACCTCTCTCCATTTAGACCAAAATGTACGTCACTTACTTTGAAATTTATAATGACTTCAAGTGTACATATTACCGTATATACTTTTAGTGAGATAGGGCCCTTTTGTGCGAGAACATCACAGTTTATGATCTTGGAGCTTTTTCTTCTTTTCAGCATCTTGTCACAATATTTATCAAAGAGTAACTTCTTGTTGTGGTATTGTTCCACCATATCAATGCCCAAAAGATCACTAATTCATTTTGCAGGTTTGTTTCAGCATCCTTGGTGGTGTTCTTCTCCCCCTCAGCAGGTGAAGCAGTTGCTTGACTTGTTGAAGGAACATTATTACGTGCAACTCTTGATGTATTTTCTACCTATGGCATACTGTTTCACAGGGATTCAGACCTTGTTCAATAGAATTGGTAGGGAATCCAAAAGTATTGAGACTTTTCCTGAACTAATGATAATTGACTTGGTATGCTTGAAATCCGCTGGAAGTTCCCCATTAAATATTCTTTAATTCAGCAAACTTGGTATGATAAGACTAGAGAGTAGTGAAGTAAAGTTCTACAGTTTTGTTGGATATTTCTTTTAAGTCCCCCATGTAGCTCGATTTCCATGCTTAAACATGATTCTTTAGCTCTTTAATATCTTAGAAAATTCAGTGAATTTTTGATGGGAGTTTCTTTATTGCGTTTTGAGATGCAGATGGCAAGGTCATGTGAGGCTTTAGTGCTTGGAGAATTTAGGTTTTTAAAAGAGGTTTAACAGAAGATCAGTTAGCTAAGTTGATGGGTCTGGATATGAGGGCCTAGCTTTAGGAGGGTAATTCAAGCTTCAGCTTTTGACCTTTTGTATGTTCCGCTCTCTTCTAGGACTGAAGTAATTGAACCTGAGCCATTAACTCTTGAATTTGAGCCGATTTTGGAGATGGAGGATGTGGGATTGAAGTGTCTTTAGGTACATCATGAGAAGTAGCATGAGTGTCATCTTTTTCAACTTCCTTTCTTCACTCTCATCTGAAACAATGATAGGCTCATCTTGTAGGGAGTTAAGAGTGAAGAAGGCAGATCTTGTGTCTTTCAAGAGATCTGATAAATCCTCCAGCTTTATTTTCTTTGAAATTTCATCAGCTCTGGACTCCTCATTTGTACCTGAATCAATGTGGGCAGTTTTTAATCCATCTTCAGGAGATTTGGTTTGATCTACAAGAACACTTGGATTAGTCCCTACAAAATATGTGATAATATAATTGTTTTTTGTTCCTTCATCCATACCCTGTTGTGCATGTATGGAATCATTAGGAGTAGAATTTCTAGGATCAACTTTAGCTGTGGGAGGGAAGTCTGTTGAAGCTTTCAGTTTGATGCAGATCAGAGTGCAATGTAAGAAGCTGAATAACAAGGTTCTAATAACAATATAAATTGCAAACATACTACTATTGAGCTGAGGGTGGGCTCCTTCTTCACTGGTGGCCCATAAAGATGTTGAGCCACCAGCTGCTTGTTGTGACTCTTTATGCATTTCACCAACCACTAGTATGGGAGGTGAAGGATGGCTTGGGATTTTTTCCTTGGCCGAATTAGATTGAGTTTCTTTTTTGATTGGCTAGTTTTGGATTTTGATGCCTCAGTGTTGGACTCAAATGTATGTTTTGAAGATTGTTTTCTTCTGAGTTAACTTTTAGCTCCACTCTTTTTGCTTAGGGGAACCTCACTCAGTTTGTGTGGAAGGGTTTTGGAGCTTTGGAGTCACAGGCTCCATCTAATTGCAAATGGCCTTCTTGTGGTCAGTGAGAAGGGTGGTCCTTCCGTTTGGTTTAGCTTTAGTGAACAGTTGTGAACAATGAATACTCGAGGGTGGGTTTATGGTGGAGGCTATTCATTGTATTACTCAGGCATTTTATGTACTCCAGAGAAGGGATATTAAACTAGGATATGGAAACAACCTTTTCCTTAGTTTCTTTTTCAGTTGTTACATTATATCCTCCATATTTGCTTTGTGAATCTAGACGTATAGACTACACCTTTATTTATATATAATTTATATAATAAAATATATATATAATAAGGATAATCTAAAAATAATCAATGAAACAGAGAGTAGTATGATATGATATTCCCGGGTCGTTTATCGCCAACGAGGAGCGAATTGGAAAGTCGAAAGTTGGTTTGAATTACAGGAATGCTTGAATGGAAAAAGATTTGGATTTTGTTTTTCTAATTAGAATGCAAAAAAGAATTAAGGAAAACCTAAAAACGGAAGCTAGAATGAGGTTTAAATCCTAAATAATGTGGAGGGAGAGTATAAAAACGTGAGTTAAAACAAAAATAAATTATCCAAAAATTTAACCCTACAAGTGTTATATAAACTTTTGAAAAAGCTAATTATAAGCACTTTTAAAAAAAGAAAAATTTTTTTGTAACTTGCATATAAGCACGAAATAAGCAAAAACAAAATGGCAGTATTAGCAATAAAACACCCCAACAATAAGCAATAAATGAAAATAAGTAAGATATTCCTAACACTACCCTATTAAGCTGATCATGAACAAAATATGCTAAGAATATTATAAGACAGATAAGCTAGAAAAAACAAATATGAGATAAGAAGTAATAACTTAAAAAAGTTAGTGTTGCTAGCTTCATATCCTTTAGTAAGCTTAGGCGTAATAAACAAAATGAAAATTAAGAATTAAGCCAATAAGGCTTAAAAACAGATATTTAAACTACCCTAATGAGCACTCAAGCATAAGAATAAGCTACTAGAATAAAGCTAGAATGGCAAAATAAGGCTAAACAAATAAAACACTTAAAATATCTTTTAAAAAAAGGCAAATTAAGCTTAAAGAAGCTCTAAACTAAAGACATAGCGAAAATGTGGCCTAAATCTACTCTATAAAGCTAAGCTAATCCCCTAAATAAGCAGAACAATAAGTAATAGCAAAAAATGCAATTACAACAATAACAACACTACCAGTACTAGCCTAAATATACTAACAGTATAACTAAATACACTACCAGTTACTAACTTTATACACTATAGTACTAACTATGGAAATTCGCACAAATCACTTTTAAACTAAAAAACTAAGCAAGATAAAGCACACTAAACATCATAACCAAAGAAAATAAGCAACAATTCAATGGCAAATAAGCAGAAAATAAGAGATAAACAGTTTAAGGAGCATATAATGGGACAGATTCAAAGCAATAACTATAATAGACGGAATGAAAACATTAAGTAAGCGTAAGCAGGCATAAATATCATAATAAGCATAAAAGACAGGAAAAAATAAGCAGTTATAGCACTTGTTACCAGTTAAATAAGCAAAATATGAAAAGGAAACTTACTTGCTCCCTTGCTCTAAAAACGGAATTATTAAAGATACTAAATAAGCTCTAAAAACCTACCCAGATTATAATAAGCAACTCTACTGAAACCATAAGCACTTCCTTATTTGTTTATATCCAAAAGCTCCAAAAATGCCTAATTCCTTACTAATGAAAAATTAAAATCTTAGATAAGTTTTTGAGAAAGCTTATCCAAAACACCCTGAGTTATAAAAGCTTAGAAGAACTTATGAAAGACTTTTGAAACTTTTAAGACACTTTAAAACTGGGAAAAGGGTATGAGTTTCGGGTTTTGGCAAAAGAAGCCCCTCAACTCGTATAGAGTTGTTGCAAGATAAGTCCTTGTGGTGTGTTACAACTTTTATGATTTGGCAATCTGAGCCCTTGAATGTATATAATGTGTTTGCAGAAATGGTCCTTGTGGACTAACTGAGTTACAAGTTAAAGGGGTTTGATGGGTTAACGGTGTTAACTGATTGGGCTTAGAAATGGGCCGGTTTGTATATAAGGGAAATGGGCTTTTTATTTAAACTTTGGGCTATAAGTCTTCATGCAATATACTAATGGGCTGACCCGGCCCATTAGATGGGTTCGGGTGGGCCCATTAAGTATTCTTCGATTACGGCTTCGGTTTTGACATTTGACTTTTCCACGCTTTACCATTCCGTGCTCGATTTTGTCCGTTTTTGCTTGATTTTTCGTCCTTTTCTCGGATATCCGTTTCCTGCACAATATAAATGAAAACATACAAATACAATGTATTTTTGGTACGTTTTTGGTCATTTAAGTCCGGTTTAAATGGAAAACGGTATGTGTAATTAAGCACATACCAAAATCCCCCATACTAAACTATTGCGTGTCCTCACGCAATGCTATAAGTAAGCACTTAGAAAACTAAGAATCTCGATCCCCCTCGACTAATTACCTCGAAAAGTAGCTAAGCGTTCGTCAAGGGGAATGAAAGAATCAAGAGTTTTGAAAAGCCCCGTTTTTACCATTATTAAATACACACTTATTCCTACACATATTTTTGTTCTTTTCATTTTTCTCATTTTTTTGTACTTTTCATATTAAGCAACTAACTAACATATTTGACTTTCGTTATTTTTATAACTTTTAGGGATCATAGAACAAGATGCATTTCGATCCGAGAATGCCCCAAAAAGGATAAATTCATCGTCCCCGACTTTTCACTTATTCCAAACCAAGCTTAAAACGAAATCACCGTTAAATATAAGTTAAGATGCTAATACTACTCATATTTGCAATTTGTGAACTTTTCACTCCCGACAATTATTATATATTAGGTGAATGTGCCATTTCGAATTTCAACCATGGATCAACGTTTTGCAAAATTCTATGATTCACGTTCCACCCGAGTATAATGAGTTTGAAGGCGAGATCATCCTATGTAGCGACTTTCATCTCGGCACATCCCAACCTTGCGGCTAAGTGACCAGGCTTTGGACACCCCACAGAGACGAGTAATGGGACTCACGTACCTTCGGTTTCAAAACCCTTCGATTTCCCGTTTACACATAAAATCACAATTTAAAAGCGG